>QGOI01010516.1:0-13664 GCA_003313885.1 Boletus sp. MG55 | reverse complement strand
GGAGTTCCGGAGTTTCCCCCGGAGAAGCCCGACCCGGTCTCGTCCGGTCCGCACGGTCTTAACACAGCTCCACAACCCGGTACCCTCCATGTCGCACTGAGAACCGGTTCTGAACTGGTTCGAACCATGAACTTACAATGATAAGTTAAGCAGCATACCATGAAAACGAAGCAGAAAATAGATAGGGAATAAAGATGCGCTGCAATGACGACTGTAGTGAGAAATTAGTTACGGCAAGCTGATGGTGGGAGACATGGCACTATACCAGCATGGCAGAGATGGCACCGATGACACTCATGACTCTGATCCTCCACTGACTCGGATAAAATCCATAACCCCTGGTGAAGACAGATGCCTCACTGGCAACTCAAAGGTGGTTAGTCGGTGCGACGTCGGGGGTCTTGTCTGTTGTCTGAGAATTGGTGGAAGCGGTTGCGGATGCATGGCGCGGGTGAGTTTGGAGGGGTCGTAGGACACATTGAAGGTGGCGGCTTCGATCCCGGCGGCATTGGGGAAGGGTGATGTATGGACCGAGCGGGCGAACTTCGCAGGTGGGGACACATCGGAAGCCAGTCGTGGCAGAGACGGGTGGGAGAGCTCTGGGGAAGGACTCACAGAGGGACGAGTCGACAAGGGTGGGCATCTGTGGAGGTCAAGTTCGAGGTCGGGTCAACGAATTTGATCTTTGTCATGTTTTAAAAAAACTGACTTACCTCCGCGTCCCTGGCGAGCTTCAAAAACGACCCTGCCTTGTCTGTGATCGTGGGCGTGCCTTGATCAGAACCCCACTCGATGGCTGGAAACGAGGGGTCAAGAAGGGGGAATCGAAAGGCGATGGACGGGTACGTTACTGATCTGAGCCTCGGATAAGGCAGGGAGATGCTTTGGGGATGCGAGCGGGAGTTTGGGGGGTTGACCGGTGCCCCAGGTGAGGTATGAACCCCGACTCGATCCCCGTGTACTGGGAGCATGGTCAGCCTTGACTTGCGTTCGTGACAAGATCAGGTCTCATGAGATACTCGATAAAAGGGTTGTACACGATGCCGAGGATGGGATGTTTTTGGTAGATCAGACCGAGGGAGATGCAGCAAACGGAAGGCCATGTACAAAGTTGGTGGTGCCTTCTGCGATGAATGGATTCAGCAGGGCCCCGTGGTGAGCGATGGAGAACAGGATACACGCACTGATGGGATCCACGCAAGATGTCGGCTCATTGGTGAGTTCGGGAAGCATCCCAGTTGACACTGATTCCTCGCTGATGCTACCATTGAATATGAACTGTCAAGTGCATCAGACCATCGTGAACGTCATAAACGGGACATACAACTTGAAGGTGGGGTAGGCTTTCTTGATCTCACCCATGACAAGGTTCTCGACGGCGACGTCATACTGGGTCATGAGATCGACCAAGTTCTTTTTCTCGTTGACATCACGGTGAGTGACGTGACACATACCCATTAAACTTGAAACCCCCTAGTAAGCGGTTTTCGCGGGACTCGAACCCCATGACTCGTCTCATGAGCGTCTGCTGAAGTTGACACAGGGGGTGGTGGCATATCCACCGGTCTGCTCATGTTTTACTTTCGGTCTGTTACTAATGGCGACAAAAGTACGAACTTCAAAACAACGATACTGCACGACGGAGCTAGGGCTTGGCTTGGGGTCAATGCCTGTCATTCCTACCTCTGCTCGAACCGTCGCAGCCATGAATACAACATTATCCTGGGAACTTGAACAGTCGGTACTTGAAGAAACTCCTTCAGCTGAATATCCACATGGCTTCCTTTTCCATCTGCTTTTCTCAACATTCACGCCCAAGGTCGTTGCTTCTGATTTGCGCATTCCGTACAAGAACATTGTGGGGCGAGATGCCTGGATTCAATCACAGTTCAAGAACACAGAGGATGACACTATTGTTCCACTCTACAATTCTGACGCTCGCCAGTGGAACTGGTATCTGCCAGCCTCGAGAATCCGGCGGAAGGGCGGGAAGTGGTTAGGTGACATTGAGGAGGCAGAGGCAGAAGAGGAGGAGGAGAAGGAGGGTGAGGATAACGGCAAAGATGAGGTTGATGAGCCAGCCATTGCAAGACACGCACAGCCAATCGACGAGAAGAAGTTTTCAGCATTCCTTAACGCTATTTGTCAGGCTCTCGGAGGCCATCCGGGTTATCGATCTGAGCAACCATGCCGCATCTGGTGTGGCACATTCGCTAACAAAGTTGTTCAAGACAGCGAGTACAACAGGAAACCCGATGCTGTTCTTGTTGAACAGAAGCAAATGGGTGTCATGGTCAACTCCTGGGGCACATTTCAGGTCATCGCTGAATGGTCTAGTGAACCATTCTCCTTGTCGCGATGGATCGCCAAAACAATTGACACGAAAGCCTACTTGGTGCTGAGATCGCAGCCATGGCATTGATATGTTCTTGCTTTTTCATTTGCCGCACTACATCTATGGGTACATCTATATGATCACTCCAGTTGCATGATCACTCCACCCATTCACATCCACAACGATCCCGACGTCTTCACCCATATCCTAGGTGCTGTCGCATTTGGGGACCTTACCCCCTTGGGCCACGACCAAACATTGGTCATGTTCGATGCCCCGCGTCTGTATATTCCTTGGAAGGAGATGGGGGAGAGATCCCCAGGAAATGGCAGACCGCATCATACTACCTCTCTTTCCCCTGCTCTACCTTCCGATCTGCCTCTTCGCGCACTGATCGGAACGATCCGCGTGAACGACAACACGTACGAAATCTTGGACATCATATTTGCCAGCAATGGCTTCGTCGGGAGGGGGACTGTGTGTTATAAAGTTAGGCTCGGCGACAAGGTTTATATCATTAAAGACTACTGGGTGCGTGAAACGACGACACCTCTAAATGAGGTGGAGATGTTGAAGATAGTGAGTGGTATTCGCGGTGTCCCATCCTTGGTGGAATATATGGTGGTGGACTCAGGGGGCACAGGGCACACTCGTACATATCGTTCCCGGGAGATGGAGAGTGTAAAACCATTGTATCGCATACATCTTCGGCTTGTCTTCGAGCCATGTGCTATGCCCATACAGCTCTTCAAGACCAAAAAAGAGCTTCTTACTTGTTTCAGGGACCTTGTGCGCAGTGAGTCCTCAAAGGTATTATCAAGATGTCAAACTGACTCGTGTTCTCTAGTACAACAAGAGGCTTTCAATTGTGGTGTGATCCATCACGATAGCAGCCTAAACAATGTCATGTCTGTTGCAGATGCCAATGGAGTCCTAGGCTTACTCATTGACTGGGAGTTCTCAGCGCGATTAACGCCTGATGACCGATATGCCATTGCTGGCACGGTAATTGGTTTTATTTTTTGCGTTCCATAGCTCTCTGATTTCTTATGCTCTATTCAAGGGGACGCTACCTTTTATGTCGATAAACGTACTCGAGCAGATCATCAACTACTACACACCAGAGCATCCTAATAGGAAGAAGTTGGCGACCTCCAAAATTCCCCTCTCAGATGTCAAAGTCAAGCAAACATGGCACGATGACTTAGAGTCCCTCTTTTACGTCCTCGTATACCTATGCATCAAATTCAAGGGACCAATGGGCCTTGAACGCGAAATAGGCGACGCCACTTTGCCTATGCAATGGTCAACTGATGTCTCAGCGTCGAGCTCAGCCAAAATGGCATTTTTGATGAAACGAAACCACCTTATCGATGAAGAATTCTCCGAATATTTCCAAGACCTTGTACCCCTGGCACGCGATTGGCATCAGCTTCTACGCAAAGACTACGTTCAAGTCGATGGTGCTCATTCAATGACATTTGCATCCATCTTGGATTTGTTGGACTCGTACATTGCCAAGTTACCAGCTGAACCAAACAAACCAGAGATTGTAAAGCTCAAAGTCGAGATGGCAGAATTAGGGGACAGGTTCAAGGACAGGGAAGTGGTTGGGCATCGGGGTGCTAAGAAACGCACAATTGACTCTATTCACACGATGGAAATGTCCACTCCTTCAAAACGATACCAGTGCCTGTAATTTTTTGCGTATGTAATGCTCGTATTTCATTCTTATTTATGTCCGCTGCCTCACCGTGACCGCCTTGCAACTCTGAGCACAATATGAGACCATCTTCAGGTAAATTATTCACTCTACCACTTGACAGTCACCTTCTTTTTCTTCCCATCAACAAATGAATCGCTGTAACAGGAGAACAGCGAACGTGATCGAGGCAATGGAGCTTGGTTCCATACAAAATATATGTTACGAAAAAGTGTAATTTGAGTGTGAAGTTCTAGAGAAGGACTGTGGGTGACGAACTGTGGGCATAACTTCCTAGTAGAGGTCTGCTTGCGATCGTAAAAATGACCCTGCCTAGTCGAAATGGGCTATATCAAGGGAGGTTTGGCCGATGGTAACTGAGAGGAAAGTTGAGAGCATCAGAGATCAAATCTTGGCCACGTACTTCTCGATCCCTGGTAGTAGGTGGAGGTGCCCATGATGTGGGGGATGTCGACAGAGGATATGATGGTGACATCGTGTCAAGGGTATTTGGGGGCTGTATATGCCGTGGATGGGTTTGGAGGAACAAACACAGGTTTGGGTTGTGATAGATGCCGTCTCCTGTACAAGGAGGGACTCATCCTAAATAGTGCTGGAATTATCGACTTCTTCGTTGATGGGAGGATATAGTGAGGAAAGGCCCAGGACTGAAAAGGTTCTTGCAGCTCATATCTTTGAAGGCCCGGAGCGAGACAGGATCGACCCCAAGTTCTCGCTTGAGGACTTGTTGGAATAGGTGTCGTCGTGGACGACCTGTGAGGGCCAGAACGAGGGGTGGAGATGAATAGGTGGTGAGCCGACGATCCCAGAGTGGCCAGGAAACGCACCGAGAATCATTGCAATGGATGAGGGTAGCGAAAGTGACCAAGGAATGGGGTTTGATCTTGTACAAAGCATTCGCTATGAGATAGAGTAATCTGAGTGTAGTGTTCGATGACGAAAGGAGGTAATGGGTGACGAGCTATGCGTGTGACAAGTTGATGCTTACTAGTGGCCGTTGAATAGCGATGCTGGTCTACTCGCACTGGCAGTGGGCTATGGCGAGGGAGAATTGGACTACCACGTGTCTCGAGATGCAAGTAAGGAGAACCTCGCGCAAGATACAGACAGAAAGACTCACCAGGGGCTGGGAGTATGCAGCGACACGAGGATGATAGGCATTGGTTTCGGCGTTGATCAAATTACTGGGATAGTACGTAATCGATTGACTCTGTCAGAATACTTCATCGATCTCGTGCTCTACTACGGGGCCAATGCCAAGCTTCATGTCTACCGCAGCTCCCAAATGCCTGTCGCTTCCTTGTCTTTTCTTTACTCAAAGCTCACTCTTTTTCAGCATCCTATGCCCGAGTGTCCCTACTACCTCAAGCAGTTCGAGACTCCTCAAGGAGTTACTCGCCACCTCAGCCAGCCTCTGAGACGATGTCGTCTCTGGCAAGATGACCTAGTTTCCATTGCAGAAGTGCTGGATAGGGGACGGAATACTCCACTAGGATCCCCATCCTCTGACCTCCTGCTGACCCTTCTGGAGTCGCCGATGCAAGTCGATACCACCATGGATGATTGGGTCTACGGGTCAGGTATTCACGACATTGACATAGAGGAAGACCAACCGCCAATAACTGAGGATGTTCTCATGATGGATCTGGAAGAAGAGGAAGCTTATTCTGTCACGAAATTCGAAGGAGCTGCCAAGATTATCGATGACGGTGAACTCTTCCTCGACCGCTTTAACATGGACACCTACTCGTTACAGCGCGAACGGAATATCTACTATCCATTTGCAACTAAGAAGGAATGGAAGTTGGTGAAGTTCTTACTATGCTCTCTGCTTAGCATGGCACAAATCGACGAGTTTTTGAAGTTAGAGACAGTACGTTTACAGTTTTTTTCCATGCAGAATGGATGATTTGCTGATTCGACCACATTTCATAAGACCAAAGACCTCAACCTCTTGTTTTGTACTGCGAAAGAGCTTCGCGGCTGTGCCGAATTACTTCCTTCTGGTTCACGATGGAAATACCGCCTCATACCAACAGAGCACCCCACTGCCTCACCCATCTATCTCTACTATCGCAATACTCTGGATTGCGTGGAACTTCTATTTAACCACCCTTACTTTCAAAACAAGATGGATTTCGTCCCTCAACATGTCTACAAGACTGCAGAAGGTGTTGTCGAACGTGTTTACAGCGAATGGCTTACCGGAGATGCAGCTTGGAGCATGCAGGTGAGTTCTCCAAGTCATGCATACGTCGCTCTCGAACTAAGTCTGTTCATAGTCAGAGCTGCCTACCGGGTCTACACTTCTCAGGGTCATCCTCTCGTCGGACAAGACGAATATCACATCCATGACAGGTGGTCGTGTTGCTCACCCCCTACTTATCAGCTTGGCCAACATCCAGATGAAGCATCGTAACAAGGCCTCGAATCACGCTTTCTTACTAGCAGCGCTCCTCCCCGTTGCCCAATTCGTTCACCAGAATCCAAGAATCTGCACAGTCCTCAGCAATCAACTGGTGCATCGGTGTCTTGACATCATTCTCGAACCTCTCAAGCAAGCCGCTAGATTGGGCCGGATGATGTCAGATCCCAGCAGAAACCTACGCCTTTGCTATACCCCCCTCACCTTGTACATCGTTGATATGCCTGAGGCGGGAATGCTGGCAGGCATCCATGGATTGACCTCACACGTTACAATGGCAATGTACAAGAATTTTGGGGATCCTTTCCGCCATCCACCTCGCCTCGGTGAGACAATGCTACGTCAACTTGCATCCATCCCTGTAGATCCTCTCGACGTCGAAGCCTTTTTCGAGGCTTGCGGTGAATTCCATCTGGACGGTGTTTCAGACCCGTTTTGGCGCAATTGGCCATTATCTGAACCCTCCATCTTTTTCACTCCCAAGCCGCTCCACTATTGGTTCCGCGAATTCTATGACCATGACTTCAGCTGGTGCCTGCTTGTTGTCGGTCCAGCAGAGATGGACTTCTGATATTCGGTCTTAACGCCAATTGTTGGCCTCCGCCACTTTAGCAAAGGTGTATCTAAACTCAAGCAGGTAACTGGGCAGGTTCAACGAGATCTGCAGTGCTATATTGTTGCTGTCATCGTCGGAGCAGCACTGTCGCGCTTTGTCTGTGCAATCCACGCTCTGATAGAATTCCGATATTTCTCCCAGGCGCCTGTCATCCCTGAAACCGTGCGGAAGAAGATCGCCGATGCATTACAAGAATTTCACAACAACAAACGTGTCATCATCGATTTGGGTGCTCGCTGTGGGAAGAAGGGCAAAGTTATAAAGCATTGGCAGATTTCCAAGCTAGAGTTGATGCAGAGTGTCGTGCCTAGTATTGCCTACATGGGCTCACTCTTACAATGGTCTGCCGACACGACAGAGCATGCCCACATTGGACTGATCAAGAATCCTGCCGAGTCGAGCAATAACAAGGACTATGATTCTCAAATATGCCGCTACCTTGATAGGCACGAGAAGTGCCACCTTTTCAATGACGCAACAACTCTTACGCTTGCCGAGAGTTGTGACACGGGCCCGGGCATGGAGAGTGAGGACCTACAGGAGCTGGATCATGACACTGTTCATGAGCTGGAAGTATCTCACCCCGTGGCCGTCCTCTCTGACCTGTGGGGTTTGAACCGTCAGTCAATGAACTTTTTCGAGAAGGCCAAGCACGATGCAAGGGCAGATTCATCGAAGAACTGGCCTTCCTGTTCGTTTGTTGGGTGTTCTACCGCCATTCACCTCAACTATGACCCTTCCTGCAAACAGATACCCATCGACGAAGTGGCGGAGCTGTTTTCTCTTCCTGACTTGCGTGGCGCACTTACAGACTATTTCAGCCAAGAGGGGCGATTCTCTCACCTCGATGAACAAACTAGGCATACTGTAATGATCTCTTCTCTGCCTTTTGAAGACTTACAGCTCTGGTTCAAAGTACAACTACAGCAAAAGTCCTTTCACGACGCTTCGGTCATCTGTCCAGCATTCACTGTTAACGCGAGCCCGCCTGACGGACCTTGGAAGCATGGGCGCTTCGATGCGGTGGTCTTTGCCATGGATGAATCTCACATTTGGCCGAGGAACGGTCTAACAGGTATGGTGTACATGCGGACTACGTTAGACACGACTGATCATGATCATTGATTCTATCAATTAACAGGGCATATCGTTGCTCAAGTCCGGATGATCTTGCGCCCCGTTCCCCCTAAAGGCACTCATCCTACATGGGCTGCCCAGTATCTTACCTATGTGCAGCCGTTCGACATTCATTCCAATGGTGCTGTCGACCCCATTACACACATGCACGTTCTCAAGCGTCAGCAGCGATCAGGAGGTACTGTGAAGGGTCATATCCTACCTTTAGATTACATTCGTTCTTATGCTCATATCATCCCCAAGTTCGGCAAGAAGGCTGATCCCCGCCTGACTTTTGCTAATGACTTACATTTCACTGATACATTCTACTTGAACCATTATTTCGACAAAGATGTTTTCTACGCCGTGTCCATGTAACTACTTTTTCGTGCTATTGCAATAGATTCTAGTCAGTTCAAGTTGATCGGCATTTCCATCATACTATGTCCTACTTGTAGTGGTTCTGGCAGGTTGGTCCGTCAGCTGATGCTCATGCACCCATTTTGTTGTCCACATCCACCCTCTGTCATTCGCTCTATCCAGCATGAAGCATTGTTTGCTATTGTGTGCCCTAATTCATACACATCACTGTCTCTTCAAGCATGTGACTGCCAATCACCACTCGCCGGGCTTCACACGGCTCCTTCATCCAGACCTGTCGGCGAGTCATGGCGAAACGCCGACGTGCACTCCCCCAAATCAGGGCTTCCTCTCGACTTCGATCTGTCCTCTCCCATTTATCGCCAGTTGTCATTTCCCCATCGGATGTAGCGATGGCGCTGTTGCGCATACTTGATAAGATTGGCCTCTATAACATTGTGGGAGTTCATTGTTGGTCTGGGGCACCCCCCCCTTCGTCTTTAGCACGGGTATGAGCTGGTCGACTCGCCCTATTTGGTTCCGACGTCATCGTATGTCGTGGTGAATCGATACTCGGGCTTGGGTTCTACTGACTCCAGGGTTGGTTTGAGTTGTCCTCAACGTCGCAGTGGATTTGTAGTGTTGTTATCTGGTCTGGCACTATTTGGAAGCGAGTTGGATGGCCTAGGTGCGCATAGCCGTCCTCTGCATTCGTTGACCGTGCTGACCCATCTCTACATCAGCTAGCGACTCCATATCGACTCGTACTGACTTTCTGCGCGTGCGGCTCGTTGCACCGTGTACCAGTCATATTCACAGTCGTTGGTGCCGTCCAATGGTCTCCCCAGTGTCTGCTTTGGCATTACCAATCTCGTCGGCGCATCTCGACATCACTGTCCGCCATTGTCTTGACCCAGTACCCAGACCTACTGCGTTCAACACGTTGTCGTCCTCCTCGATCTTGGTCATTGGGTGTTCTCGATAGATGCTGGGTAGTGGCCATGTACAGCATTGTTCCGTAACGTCCGTGATCGGTGCTTCGCCATGCATCCAAGTTGAGCGAAGCAAGAATATTCTCGCCAACCCTCCAGAGACCATCTTCAACCGTATCAAGAATACCCATCCAGAGGATCATGAGTCCCCTGAGATCTCATGCGTCATCGAGATGAAGCCTTCAATTGCCTCCACTGTTAACTCGTTCAAGTTTGGCGATGAGTGCATGATCCGCACAAGGCTTGGCCCTCTTGAACGGCAGAGCCTTGAGAATGTGGTATTGATGGGAGATGGCGAGGACCTTTCTAGATCATGTAAGTACCATGTATGACAGACGATGCATGTGCTCACCTCATACTGTAGTCTGAATGCCCATTTTCACTTGTCTCAGCCGTGCTAACCACTCTGGGTCAAGCACACATACGTTGAGCTCCGGCGCAGATACACCCCCGCTTTCTATTTCGGATGGATACTCCTCATTCTCGGAAGGATCGTTGTCGCGCATCGATCTCCCGCACATCAATGCCCTGCTTTCTAACGTGACGTACCCAGCATCTAATACTACTTTGGATCATGCGCATCCCCCCGCATGCGGTTATAGTCACCATCGCTGTATTTCCAGGCTCGCGCATCACGAACATCAGTTTATGAAACGACCCAAAAGGAACACACGTTGGCCTTACCGTCCACAAAATTTCCTGAACACTCCACCACAGGTTCCACTTCCAGCATGCTCAAGCCCGCTGGGACTGCGACGAAAGCCATGGACCCACCTCAAGTGTTTGTCGCGCGATTTCGAAATGTCCTCCATAGATTCGTTCTCGTTGTGGAATGACGAACAAGGGATTACCACGCTTGGAAGATATTACCTGCTCACGCAGCAGAGCACGGAATCACGGAGAGTAGATACACCTTTTTCGATTTTCATGATGCAATGTGAGTGGTATGATTGTATGAATTTTGCCGTTGACACCTTTGCTAGCGTTCGACCCTCCGCGCTATCGATCAGGAATGCAACGATGTTGGAACATTCATTGCAAAATTACTGTCCTACGTGCGTGCATTTCAGCTCCACTGTATGGAATATTCACTCACTTTATTGCCAACAATGCTTGGGTATGTACTGTATGTATGTAGTATCCTGGCAGTACCACGTCTCCTGGGCCGCCACATGAACCTAACGGCCTCGTGTCTAGTTAATTCATCGGCTAGTGCGCTTAGTCAGTGTGGCCCTTCATGGAAGAAGTCGCGCAGCTGCACTTCTCACTCCTTCCTGATGGCCAAATGGAAGACTCGACACATCGACGAGTCTGCTGTCGTCCCAGCTCGCCGGTCTGGTCATAGTAATGTGGGCCGTGGTGGTGTCTCTGAGCAGCTACAGAAGCTGGGTACAGCCTTGGAGAGCCCAACGAAGGTCATGAAACGAGGAAGAGTCTGCATACCAGATTTGGAGCCGGTGAACACATTCGCGCCCAAGGAGAAGGAAGTTGAAGCCTCAGCGATTTGGAAGATTTCGAGGAAGAAGAAGGTAATTCTATTACTCTGTATTCGGACAGTATTGAATATTACTTGTAGACGGCTCTGCGTCGACTTCCGCTGTCTTCTGACGTAGATCAGGATGCAGAGCCCACCATCCCGAAGCCCGTCCTTCATCCTGCCAAGTCAGGGGATCGATTTGGGTTTCAAACGCAAGGAGCGACAGCGCCGTCGTACGTTGGAACTCAGACAGCTGCAGAGTACCAGGCAATGAATCTGCGCACCACGTTCCGAGAAACCGGTATACAGTCTCCTGTTCGTCGCCGGTCACGTTCAGTCACCACACCACCCGCGTGCCCACCTGCACTAGTGGTGCATGAGGTTGATCATACTCATGTTCGTCAACGGTCTCATTCGATAGCTGCTGCATTGGGAGCGTGGACCAGAGGGCCGCAGACTACAGGTTCCCATTTTGGACACCAGGGCATGAATGCATACCATGTCAACCAGCTTCCTACTCCACCCCTGAGTCAAACTTCTAGTCACACTGTTGGTCAAGCTCGCATCCAGGATCCCAGTCGAGCTCCCAGCCGGGCACAATCTCGATTCCCTAGCCATGCTACATCTCGAGCTCCCAGCCAGGCTCCACCTCAAACTCTCGGCCAAACACCTGGAATGCTCCAACCCACTCATGCTCGCCAACGCTCCCGGTCTTTGACAATCGCCTGCCCCGAGCGAACTGGCTCAAACCCCACGTTCCAACCCCGCCACCGCTCGAGCTCGGTCAATCAAACGACTGGTGTCAATACCTCTCGCGCGGCCAATCTCAACATCCTTCCCAGCAGGAAGTCCACCCTCGAGGCACGTGCGCTACATAACAAGAGGGGGAATTCTTTGGAGAAAATAGCCGAAGTCACCTCACCCCAACGTCAGATCTCTGGACCCATTGAGAATCAATTTGGTAAGCTCATCCCATTTTCGCGGTGATGTCTACTAACGAGATGAATAGATTACGGTGTTTACTATGACTACTACGACAACGCAGGCAATTTACTGGAGATGGACGACATGCGATATGAGCATTCTCGTGAAGAAGACTCAGAGTTTGGAACTGGCAGAGACACTGTCGATGCGGCCGATGAATCTATGTATCTGATGGACGTGAGTGTCAACATGGATGGGACTGAAGACGTAGAGGAAGGAAGCGAGAACTTCGACTTGGACACTGTGCAAAGCACCAGTGCCGGTTCAGGCAGTGATGGTGAAGAACGCGCGCTGACAACAGCTATTATTGCAAAATGCACTTGTTGCCTTCGCAATCACTTCCACGGGCGTGAAGATACCCCGAAAGATATCACTATGGATGACATATCTTTCAGTGACATTGACTTGAAGTACGATATACCTCAGGCTGACACTCTCGATTTGGATCAGATCATGCCTGCCGAGTTCCGCTTTTCCCAGGAATCACCAACTCAGCAAGCACCTGCCCTTGTGCCGCCACGTCCGAGTCGCCAGCGGTCAATGCGAGTAAGTCACGGGATCAGGCTCGGACTGTATTCACTGTCTATAGCAGGATGACGACCAACACGAAATGAGGCAAGAACGCTCTACTCGCACGCTCAAGCAGTCCGGTGGAGCTGAAGCTGTAAGTAACAATATCTCTTCGAACACATACTCATTCTATGTAGGTCAATACCGACTACAATGTCCTTAGTCGCCACCATGCGAAAAATTGCCCTCCACACGTGCCCTCCTCCGCACAGCTCAGCCGCGCTCAACAGCTGCAGACCAGAGATCAGAGTCTTGCCTCGGACACAGCAAGTCCAGATGATGCTCACCGTGAAATTGAGCCAGCGGCTACAAAACCGAAGAAACGTACTATGAAAGCAAAGTGCGAGGATCCCACCCTCGTGCGGTTTTACCCTCGGATGTGCGCTGCAATGATCGACCTAGCCAAATTTTACTTTCGGTGTCATCAAGTTTTATCGGATCCGTTCCCCTCAATGCATGATTCAGTTGATGGCATTTGTCGAGACGTCCTTGATGAAGCAATGGGCTGTTTTGGCAAAATGGGTCGCAAGATCGAAGATGGTGCGTCATCTGTCGTCTGCATCTGCACATACCTATCATGAGATCTAGGTTACTGGGAGGAACACAAGGATAATATTGCAGTTTGTGTATGGAAGGATATAAATACCTTCCGCAGTGAGGTTCGAAAGGTCATCCTGGACATTGTTCCGATCGAGTACCAGCTATCGGCTCCCCACTTAAAGACATCGGCCGAGCGCTTGGCTGCAATCAAGGCAAAAGCAAAAGCGCTCGCATACAAGTTCAGTTTCCTTCAAGGACAGCGAGATGATCAAGTAAGCTCCCCATGCTTAGCACTACCCTCACTTCGAACTGTGTCTCATCTCCAGGGCTGGGCATCCAACTTTTCTCATAATTGTATTCGTGTTGCCTGCCACCGGATCTTCTACCGGAAGGGTTCGAAAACTTTCCGCAATCATGAAGTCTTCATGGAGACTGTACCATATATGGCTATTCTTTATGTGGCTTCATATGTAAGATATTTTGCTATGTGGTTTGTGTGATTAACTATTTTCTAGATCAAGGGCAT
>QGOI01010488.1:0-19305 GCA_003313885.1 Boletus sp. MG55 | reverse complement strand
CAGGCAAATATAGCATGGTCCGAGGTCGGCGGACTAATGTGGGTACGAGTTTGCGGTTTTGCATCTTGTGAGTCGCAGGCGCGAGGTGACCAGGATGTCTGCTTTAGAATCGTACTTTGAGAAAGAGAACCGAGGGGATTGCAAAGCGGCGAAAGGAGCAACGAGAGTTTTGATATGGTGGGCAGTAGGGGGATCGTCGACGACCGGATTGAAAGATGCCCGGAGAGATGCCAGTAACGGTGGGATTAGAATCGATTACGGTGATGTCAGGAGAGTATGCGGTGACCGGCGTTGCCTGGGGGTGGAATGACCGACGTCAAAAGCACCACGGGCGGCATCGTTGACCACGTGGGTGGAGCGAATTGCTCGCGAGGAGGAACGTGAGCGGGCAAGACATTCCCACGCTGAGCCATGCTCCCGCGAGACTCGAAACGAGTCCCACCATGTGAGTGGCCAATCCGACAAGGGGGCGGTGTTCTGCCCTCGCACCTGTGCCGGGTATGATGGTGGAAGTGAACCCGAAGCGTAGGCACTGCTTGTGGCGGTGTCAGAGAAGACCGCCGTCGACGAGGGTATGGCTCAACGTATTTTAGAACGGTCCCTTGCGGTGGTCACGGAAGATCTTGGGCGGTGCGTTTTTGCCATGTTCGTCACTTTCTCGCATTAGTCGAGCCCCTTTGGCCTTGCTATACACGTACCGCGATTCGCAGAGGCTCCATCGAGAATCTTTCTATAGCGCATCCCTCTTTTCCTTCACCGCTCGCTCAGATACCACCGCCATCTCCATCTCTTATATACCCCATATTTGCATCAGCCAACCGTATCCGCAATGCAAAACCGCCGACCACCCGACGAAGATGTCGCATTCTCTTCCAATTTGAATACCACCGGAGGTAAGCTCTCCGTCCTCTCCATCACTCTTCTCCCGTCCTTTGTTACATTTCCCGTCACATGTTGACAGATCTTTCGCGATCACCCTCTTGCTCACTCCTTCCCTCCCAGCATCCGACTCACATGAGACTTCCACCTCCCATCGTCAATATTCCACCCTTCCCTCTCACTCCTCCCATCTCATACATTCAACCATTGATCATTCTTACCAAGCTCCAGGAACCTCCTTCTACCCCCCTTCTGCTCCTGCCAACACCACTCAACCTTTGTCCGCCCCATCTTCCTCTACTTCGTCGATGATCGTCTCCGCCTCATCTTTCTACGATCCCGCACACGCAAGTGACATCCCCGACTATCAGCGCAGCGGATGGCAAGCTCCCTTCGTCCCCTCCTTTACTGATATCACTGACAGTTCAATCACCACCCGCGATTCTGCCTTCAATCCCGCTCCTGGCACTAATTCGGGTTCCGCTTCAACCAGTGGCAATGACTTTCAGTTTCTCCACAGTACAACCGGCTTTGGCGTTCAGCGCGCGAGTGTACTCAGCGGGGAAAGTCAATTGCAGGCTCAGCCACCTTCCCAGTCGCACCACCAAGGTACCCAACATCGTCACATCGTACCGATCTCACGCCGACGAAGGGGCCTGCACCATCGTGACCCTACGGAGGCGCGGGGTCAGGTTCAAACTCATCTCCTATCCTTTAGTCGAGGGCACGGACCGACAGAGCAACACGAACAAAGGAATGTAGAGAGCCAGGTGAATCATCTCGCTTTCCATCCCATGTCACCTCATCTGACGCGTGCTTCTTATTGTCTTCAGAACCAAGAACGCCATCCACTCCCCCAAGATCTTGCAAACCAACGGTTGCAAGAGCTACTCTCGTTATCTCCATATTCCTATCCACCACCACAATCACATTCGCAATCTCACCATACGCAGACTCAATTGCGGGAACATACCACCGCGTTACCCACATCACAAGGACAACCGAACACCTCCGACGCTCACAGTGCGCCTGTAGAATATCATACCCAAGCAAGGGTCAATCCCTCATTTTCTTCCTCATCTGACTCGGTTGCCCCTCAAAACGATCCCTATTCTCGGACTGCGGAACAGTATCATTCATCTCCGGCGGGATCGGAGGTGGATATAGGGATCACCGTGCAACACATCAATGAACCTTCCCGAATAAATTACAATGATCAAGCTAGTCGCAGCCTATCATCCCTTGTGCGTTCAATCTCTTCCGTGATATCCGTTTCTCATGCTTGTTCATGTTGGGACCCCTGGGGACTATTTACCTGTTTATTTTCATGAGGTTTTTCCTCATCATTATTTCTGTCCACTCGTTGCATCCTCAGAGACTCATGGTGACCTTTGGACAGCATGATGGTTATCCCTTACCCTCCGGGGCCCATCCCCAAACTCGCGCGCGCTCATCTCCACATTCCGCTTTTTCAAGGTTTACACCTCCAACACACTCAAATACTCCCGCTAGTGATAGCAGTGAGTCACACCTGTTTTATCTCCCAACTGTCATTCTGCTCTCCCCCTCAATGACTTTCACGTGGCTTCTTGACACGTTCGGGGATATTTTTACCTTGCACTCGTGACTTGCGAGCATTGCACACTTCTGATGATTACTGCCTCGTTTCGTTTCTTTTTCTTTTTTTTGGTGACATTTCCAGTGCGCTCTGGCCCGGTTTTGGCATAGCATCGCTTTCATCTTCTTTGCCCCTCTTTTGAACGGTCTACACGCCGGTGAGGGCATCGTTCCATATTAGGCGTCTCGGCGCTGCAGAAAGTGCAATCCATATGATTGTTCCTGTGGCTTTACCCTCCGGGATGACTCTGGTATGGGCGATCCGTGTCTATAGAGCGCCAGTCATGGGGTTCGGGGCGTGCGGAGGTATCCATGGCTGTGAGGAATCATCCTAGATATGAAACCGCCGGCACGATAGGGGACGTCTTGATCCCTTGACTTTTCGGCCGTACGCGATTTTGTTGTCATCACTTCTGAGCTTCTAGCTTCGAACGTGGTGACCCGTGGCGTGGTCGCATTGACTATAGTTGGGTTCTGGGCTCTTCCGTCCAACGGCGGTTTAAAGCCAGCTTTCTCCGTCCTTTCTCTTTCCTTCTCTTTCCCCAACTTCATTCAAATACGAGCTTTTTTCTTTTGACTTATATTTGATTCTGCTGTGCAATGGCTCGACATGCTACGTTGTCGTTGTCGTCTTCGATGTCTCCGCTTTCATGCGACTCGCCTTCTCCCTCGTCTTCGTCGTCTTGTACGCTGGACACTTCGTCTTCCACGTTTTCGTTTTCCTCGACCCCTCCGCGCTCTCCTTTCCTATGTGCATCTTCTACCTCAGGATATACTTCATGTCCGTCATATCATCACACTTCTCTCACTCCCACTTCCACTTTGGCAAGAGCTAACACGAGTGATTTGGTTCACACAGGTGCGGGTGGATATAGCACAGGATCGTACGAATACCCTCGGGCGGCGAATACGACCTCATCGCTTGATGAGGGCAGTGGAAGTGGGCAAGCGAGTGGAGTATCCTCAGGAATGATGGGCTCGGAGTCCTCGCGGGTGTCGGCGATGATAAATTTGCGTGGCTATGGACCTCAAATTGCGGTCGAGGACGCATCAAGGGGCGAGTTATCATTGCAAGAAAGGAGACGGGTTCGGGCACCAGGGCAGGAAGAAAGGGCCGACGAACATGAACACGGGCGGGGGCAAGGCGCTGGTCACGCATATTCGACCTCCTTGTCGACCATTACCGGATCGCCGCCGCAGCCACGAGAAGGATCGTCGGGTATCCCCACGGGTGGCGCGTCGAGTTTCGGATCAAGTTCAGGCTACCAGGCGCAGACGGGTTACTCGGGTCAACCATCATATCCTCACTTTGGGTTTGCACAACACACACAGTCGCAAGCACAAGTCCTCGAACATACGCGTGTCCCCTCACAGGGACAATACCAATACGAGGTTGTCTCTTCTCCACATGTGATGCCGTCAGGATTTGCGAACCCTCAAGGTCGCACAGAATCTCAGGTGCAACCACAATCGGTGACCAGACCCCAAGAACAAGCGCGAACTGCTTTACTTGCTACCCGTGCTCCACCTGTGCGAACCTCGACTAAGCGGCGCCGTGGAACTAAGCGCCTGCGCCCAGCTACAGGAATCAGCACCGGCGCCCCTCGAGGTCATTTCGTCGAGAGCGATGATGACAGTGACGATGACGATGTGGTTGAGTGCGTACCTGGTCCAGATGACGGTAGTGGTGCGAGTGGCACGTTCAATTTTGGCTTCGGTGAGAGTGCAGGAACGAACGAGCTTGGAGGGACTGGAGGAGGGACAGTTCAGGCTGCCCCAGGACTGCCTGGCGGACGGAAGTGCGTCTCCCTTTTCTTTCGCTTCCCTTTGGTGGCGAAGTATGAAGTGATACTGACGAGCCTGCTTCCATTCGGTTTTTCATCTTCATTCTTTTCCCAAATGTCCACATGATCTCGCTGATCATCCCGACTGCGGCTGCAACGGACGACAACATGTCCATCATTATGCCTGCATCATGAAATATACGTGTTTCTGACTGCCTCGCGGTGTTATTTTCCGGTGAGGCGCGCATCCGTTTCTTTTCATATTCACCTACATCCAAATTTTGTGTCTTTCCGTGTACTACGATCTTTCCTCTTTGCCGGTTATCCGGTTATGCCTCGTACCCGGTTGCCGAATCCCGGTTTTGACGCGTCCTTTTTTGGACACCGCCCCCCCGGCTACTATTTGCGGCTGACGATCTACGTCACAACTTGGACTGCCCGCCTGACGTTGACCGGTGGGATGTTGCTCCGCATGAATACATTGATTGGCGCTGTGTTCCTGTCTTTACCGGCTCCATCTCGTCTATCGACATCCATCCCGTACTATATCGCCGCAACCCCGGTGATGATCATTCCGCACTTCTGACATTACGGATGCGCTTTCCATCGGTGACCGTGCCTCGAATTGCAAACTTGCCGGACGCACTGGCGTCTCGGCTGGTCTCGGGTACCCCTTCCTGTCTTCGGCTCGGTGATGCTGCTCGCCTATTCTGCTGCATTTTCCTCCGTCTCCATCGCCGCGGTCCACATACCACGACCATTCAGGATTGGGGCATGCACTTATTGCAAGCGGCTCAAGGTTCGTTCCTTGCCTACTGCCTGCCTGCTAACTCGCTTACGAACCCTCTCTTTCATCACTTTACGGCTAACTCCCCACGACGGACACTTGTGTTTCTACGGCATACAATGTCTCCGGATCCACGTGTTCGTGCCTCTGATATGTCCCATGTTGTGGCCCTCCTCCGACCAATGCGTATTCTCGCGTCACGATCTGACTTTGAAACGGACGCAACTGCAATTTCGATTCTTGGACCTCCGGAACCTCGTGTCGACAACATCTGTTCTACTTTTGTCAACCCGATCACTTTGATTTGGCTCTTTTTGACCTTCCCCTTCACGTGTTATGCTCATTGAAATCGTCCCGGTTTTATTTTCTCCCACCCGCCCATTCACTCCGTACTCAATGCCCCTTGTTCGGAACCTACGGCAACGGTGGGCGTTTGATCCTCACGTCCTCCTGGCGTTCGCGTCCGCATGCTCGATTTACTAATCATTCTCTTGAACCCGGTCATTCCCTGACTGCAACCCTGCTATTCCCCAAATGGAACGGTTCAATTGGGACGCGCTCGATTTTGGTCCCTGGACTATGACATTCTCGGCCTCAACACTCCGGGTCGGGCGCAATTGGTGCACACATCACTTCGTGTTTGCTGTCATCGACCGTGGTTTGTCTTTCTGGACTGTTTCCGGTCGATGATGATAGATGAAATGCGACTTTCCGGAGGGTGCAAATGCGTGTAAGCGTTGTACTTCCAGTGGCCATCCCTGCATCGTCGAGGCAAAGAAACCCAGAACCACTCCCAAGTGAGTCCATTGCGATGCTTCCTCTTTACTTCCGACTTTTTGGCGTCCCCGAGCACCGCATTGCCGGCATCTTTCCATTTTTGGACTTCGGAGCATGACATACTCCAGGACTGCCAGTGGTACCCG
Source organism: Boletus sp. MG55 (assembly GCA_003313885.1). Taxonomy (NCBI): domain Eukaryota; kingdom Fungi; phylum Basidiomycota; class Agaricomycetes; order Boletales; family Boletaceae; genus Boletus; species Boletus sp. MG55. Next base: position 13,315 of record QGOI01010488.1, on the reverse strand, counting down.
GTTGTTCGCTCGTTTGTCAATCTGCAATCGGCATGCTGGTAACCTAGTTCAGGTTATGTCTTGGAAGCGGGGCAGCCTGCAGGATCACTCGACCTCAGATCTCCATACTGAGCCAAGGAATACGCCATCCTTTTCCTTTCTCATCGGGAGTAGCACTGCTCGCAGCAGGGGCTGTATCGTTCAGGGCTCGTTCGCATTCACGTTGCAGTCGAGCTACTTAAGTCCTCCTGTCTGTTTCCTTTTTCTCATACCCCTCTTCTCATATTCTTTTCTGCTGATATTCTGAACCCTGTCTTTCTTCGACGGGTTGACTTGTACTTCGCACTTCTTTTTTATCATTCGATGACGCGTTCTCGTTCTTCATCATGCGATTCTATACGCTCTGATTCTTCTACTGCCTCTTCTGAAACGTTGTCATCCACATACTCATCACCACCTCCTCGTGTTAGTAAAAGGGAATACCTGCTTGCGCAAATTCGTCACAAGGATCAGATCATCGGGTCTCTTTTGAAGCAAGTGAGTTGATGGTTGCCATCATCATACCGTGCCTCGTCCTGACGACCGTTTCTCATTGCAGCTCCACAATCCATACATGGCGACGCCGCTCTCCATAGACCAGTTCAAGATGGCGATCTCACCCTCTGACAAGGACAATGTCCGGGTGGTCGATTGGATGGACCGTCTGCAGAGTGGTACGCAGCAAGCCGGCCAGGCATCGGCGGCGAGGATGGAGATCATCCGCGAGATGCGTCGCTCCGGCGAAGTCTCATCCTCCGTGCCCGGCGCAGGTGCAGGCACCGGCCCACATCCTTATATCACGGATGACCCTGACGATGCGGGGGATGATGTCGACGAGGCAACTACGGAGGAAGAGGATGCCGAAAGAGTGCGCAGTGTGCTGCCGGATGTCACGGTTCCGATTGGGTTGCTCGCGAATCTCTCTTTGGATAAAGAGAACGAGAACGAGAAGGGGAGGGGAAAGAGTAGGGCTCGGCCTGGGAGTGGTACGGGTCCGAGCAGCGCTACTGTCAAGCCCGAGGAAGACGACGACAACGTGGTATGTATCGATTGTTGTTGTTGGATCTGGGCTATTTGTTGACGGATGTCTCTTAAGGGTGTTGCGAACAAGGAGTATTTCAAACCAGGTATGCAGTCTATCATCATTGTGTCGGGACGACGATGGTTACGAAGTGAACTAGGTCCAGCGAACGACCTCAACATTCGAAAGCACTTGATCGAAAGAAACAGTCCCCCAGATATCTTGTTGCATGGGTTGGTGACGTCGGCAGACGTGGAAAAACTATTCGACATGTATGTTGCTTGTTTTTTTTTTTAGGAACATGCTGATGAGTCATGAGGCAGTTTTTGGAGTCAGATCAATGTATGCAACGTTCTCATCAGTAGCCACCAAGACTGACGTCTGTCTCTTATCCAGCCCTTCATCGGCTTGCTAGACCCGAACGTTCATACCGCAACGTCGATATTCCAACGCTGTCCGTTCCTCTTCACCGTCGGTGCGTACCGATTGTGTTCTTTCCTCGACAGCTTGTCTGAGACTCCAAACAGTCTGTGCGGTCTCATCCCGATATTATGGTGAAAAATCTGAGATATACCCCGTGGCGATGCATTTCGCGAAGCACTCTGCGGCTAATGCGCTTATCGATGGGTGGAAGTCTGTCGAGCTGTGCCAAGCGTATATCCTCATGAGTATCTATGCCGTCCCCGCTCGACGTTGGGAGGAGGATCGGAGTTGGTTATACGCAGGGCTTGCAGTTAGGTGGGACACTGGGCTCTCGCTCAAACTTTTTCCCATGCTCATCCTGTCTTCAGGATCGCCACAGATTTGAATCTACATCAGGTATCGATGACACAGCCACAAACGGAACGGCAGGAGCGTGAGATGCTCAATCGGACGCGGGTCTGGATGATCTGTTTCAACGTGGACCGATCGACCGCGACGCAGTTTGGAAAACCGAGCACGATCAAGGAAGATTACATCACAAGGAACTCGGCGGACTGGTACAGACAATCCCAATATAGGGACAAGGTAGGCGTGACGTATCGATCTGCGGGCGGTAGGATCTGATCCGGTGCTAGTACGACATTCATCTCTGCGCTTACTCCCAGTTGTTGCGCATCGTTGGTCGTTTCCATGAAGAGATATTCTCTGATCCTAATTCTCCGACGGGACTGAATAAGGTGGGTCCTTGTGTTTGTTCGCCTTCGACTTCTGACTTATGTCATCACATCATGGATTATCAGTCACTGAACTTCCTCTCTGTGACACGCGAGCATGATGTGCACCTAACAGCTTACTTTGAAGAGTGGAAGCTACGCTTCCAATCGGAATCGGACCCCAACGGTCTGTCATGCTTTCTGCAGCTTCGTGTCCACTGTGTTGACGACCTTGTTACAGATTCTGGATGTCGATTCCGCTGTACATTACTGCCATTGTGAGCAGCCTCGTGTTCGTTCTTGACTGTGCGTTTGGCTGAATGCAACACAGCCTTGTCAACTACTCTCGGCTCGTCATGTACTCGTTTGGATTCCAGCATGCATTTCAGCGTGGAATTGAAGCGAGTGACAAGGTGTTCCTTACCGAGGTACTTAACTTATTCGCTTGGGACCATGATCTGGGTTCAGATAGGTTTTACATAGTGCTTCGCAGCCGCAACGGCTGTCATCAAGCATATGATCAACGTGCTTGCACCAAGTGGTCTCATGCGTTCGTCCCCAGATGGTAAGCCTCATTGTTATTCGACGTTGATATAGGATTCATCTTTTCCCATGCACAGGTCACTTCATCTTCGCCTCATTTGCCTCTGCCTTTTTGCTCAAGGTTTGTTCCTCTACTTCTCCTGCAATGAGGTGATCGTACTCAGTGGCCAAAACAGCTCCTTCGACCCGATTTTGTGCATATTCTCACCCGAGAAATGGAAGACGAGATATTTGACTCGATCGGTCGACTCATCACGACTTTGCAAGAGGTAGCAATAGACGAACGTCATACCCCGCACCTGTACGCGCGCTTCCTCAGCGGACTGCTCACGAAGCATCGCAGGGGTGGGAGTACCATCGCTGGACGTCTGCAGCCATATCCTCCAGCCAGTCAGCTCGCGTTCCAATCGCAGCCTCACAGCTATGGAGGGTCACGTGGTCCTTCTGGCTCACATGTATCGCACGCCAGCATGCAAGCGCAGCATGGGTCCGAGCGGCACCAGGATAGTGAAGCGATGCAGTTGAACCAGAGCCTGCTTCCGAACACGATCGAGACGCTCCCGTCGGGGACAGCGACCACGACGCACCAGCCTGACATGGCTTCGTATAGCCACCTGGTGCCCAATGACGGATCCGGGACCTCTTTTCAGAGCAACGACGTGAACATGGGAGATGTGTTAGCTGATGGGCCACTGGCTACAATGCATGCACTGAACGAAGTATGGTGGGGCAATATGATGATGCCTGGGTGCGTTTTTGTCTATCCTAGGCCAAACTTTATTTTACTGAATTTTATCGTGTAGGTTCTCTTGGCCGGATGTGTCACCACTGATGAACAGCTTGAATGATGGACGACAGAACGGCTCGGGGATTCCGGGGATTTATCCTGGCTATGGAGCGTTCCAGACGCCAGAAGTCCAGCTCGCAATGTAGACGTGTATAGTTGGCGTCTTGTATACCCTCTTTTCTTGTTCTTTTTCTTTCTACGTCGGACGTCATCACTGTTTTCATTGTCTTTTGCGCCTGCTTTCATTGCCTTGTATTCTGTTTGTATTCTCTCGATTCGTCTCTCCACATTCCATTACGACGCCCCACCACCGGGGATATCACGCTGGTTCGTAGCTACTGACGCAAGTAGATGACGAGCACGAAAAACACGCACGTGTCGGATGACTTTGTGTACTTGTTATTTAGTATCCAGTCATAAATTAGAGCTGCAAATCTAGTGCGAATCTATTGGTACGATGTGCACAAGTCCAGATCACATAATTCAAGGTGTCCCTTGAAGCTGATCGGTAGAGGACCACTCATGAGTCTCTGGGGGGATCGTGGCTCTTATCTTGTCCGTGGGGGTATCGACATATGGGTGGAGGTATCCACTCGGCCAGCATACGGCGTATGTGCTAATGCCAATAAGCAGTGGGAGCGAATCCAATATGTAAAAGAAGACTGTCAAAAGAGAAAGAGACGACGAAACAGTTTCAGCAACATGGACGAGCTTGAGCTGTTCCCTTCCTACCTTCGTGATCGGACAGATAACCGTTTCCAAGGCCTTGTGCGAGCTCTATGGTGCGATAGATGCATCGTAGCTGGCACGCGTCATCAGCGTTCGCCAGATTTGAGAAAAAAAAATAACAGACGAGGAAAAAGCCCGAACTGAAGAAGAGCATCTTCAAGATCTGGCCCCATGGTGCTTCGAACGGTTTCACGTCGTGTCGCTTCAGGCTCCGATAAACGTAGTATACGACGAGGATGTAAAGTCCAAAGGACAACGTCTGGAGTCCCAGACCCCCGACGACGACGTATATTCCGATTTTAAACGTGTTGGGGTTGGTGGAACTCGTAAAGGAACCCCCTGTGCCCTGCGTTGAAAGTAAAGTCGCACGCAGAGCGAATGCAAAGGGAGATAGTACGTACCTGAATGACGAACGTGGTGACGTCGCTAAGGATGAAATACGTCGCAGTGCGCTCGGGTCTGATCAGTGAATGGCGACGCTCGATGCAATTGGTGACGAATCGGCCGTAAAGAATGTAATTAAACGCCAGGAAGGCGGTCGGGGACAGGAGAATAAATAGCACCGAACAAAGATAGATAGCCATCGAGTTCGGATACACGGTCATTACGATGCGGAGGACAAAACCGGCTGTCATGACTGAACCGGGTCAGTATGACACCGAGAGCAAAGGAGGACTAGACTTTACATGCAGTTCCGATCGGCAGACATAACCCCCACCAAGCGCGGTTGGTGAATAGACGGAAGAAGAGGGCAAATGCGGCAATCGCATAGAGCCCTGCGAAAATTCCTGCGGCAGCTTTGCTTGGGTTATAGGCTGATTCTCTGTCAGTGACAAGGTTTGCTGAGCAAGTTTTATGAAATACGTACCATAGGCCCGCTGGATGAGGGTGGGACTAGACGTTACAGTGGGGTAACTGGTTGCACTACTCGTGGCTAGAGACATATAAATATTCTCCGAGTCGAAGAGCAGGAACAAATGAACTCGCACCCTGAGCGGCTACGGTGCTTATAAGGAACATCAAGTGTACCAAGCAAAGTCGAAGGTACGTCATGGAGAATGCAGGGTGCAGAATGGGCGATAGCTGAAGAGAGGTGTGAATTTGTTCTGGATTTCGGTTGCACTCTATATGCTGTCTGGTTCTTAACACCACGACGGCAAGCCGTGTCCGCGCTGCAATGCCTCCACCAGCTGCGGAAGCACGGCCCCAAGCGGAGTCATCGGTAACGTGAAGACTAGAAGTGAACGCGCTTAGAATCTCAGCCGCCCGCAGCTCATCCTCATGGAGTTTATCACTAACGTTCACCTGGTTACCTGTGATATGCTGGGCTCGAGATTATGACTGCTCGGATAGTGCTGTGACTCACAGCATCCAATAGGGATTCTCACGACCATGATAAAGTTCTTGCAAGCCTTTCTACACAAGGCTAGTCAAATGGATTCTCACAGACGAGGCTGCGGATCAGGGGAGGCGGTGAGGGTTTTGGTAATTGCGTGTACTGCGGTTGCGGCATTTGCGTTCCTTCCACGCGTCCTTGTAAATATTGGGTGCAGCAAATCGCGATTCATTTAACTGACCAACTGTCAAGAAGAATGGCTTTACTGTTCCGGAGTCCCATGGTTAGCACATTCTTTGGGCCTTGGTAAGCCCCGCAGGAGTCGCCTAGAGTGTTCTCGCAACAAGATACATCAATTCATGGGGAGTATGCTGCTGATGGGCCACTGTACAACGGACAATCAGACTCTTTTATGAGTTAAACTTTGCAGTGCCAAGACTGTACCGCTGCATGCGGCACATATAAGCGTGACGTTGCTGTGCACGACGCAACAAGAATTCTAGGTTGTGGAGGTACCCCCCGGCGGTGACTTCACGCACCACATCGGGTATGCCAACAAACCACGCTAGTAAAGGCTGTTGTATATAAGGAATGGCGAATCACTCGGACGACAGGAAAACGGCTCACCTACAAGTTCCTTAGCCTCGTCAGTCGGGCAAGCAAGGGCCCAAGCGCTCAATCGGTGCGGGCTTTCAACCTACCAAGACTCAGCTTGGAATGGAGAGACGGTTGGACTCAGGACTCGATTGGGTTATAATTAAATAATTGGTCTCTGGGTCAGATAAAACACGGAGGTCCCCGTAAAGGATATAACATGGTGGTACATGCATGGTTTCATGGCTTTCCACGGGCACGCCTCAGGAGCCATTCCTAACGCACTGCTTGACAGCACAGAGCTTCTTACAGCTTTACTGGATAGAATATTCAAGGGAGGGACCAAGCCACCTAACGTCAAAGGGTTGCTCAGTTACGCATTCAAGGTTGAGATGGTAAGTTGATATATGCAGAGGATGTAACCTCATCTTGTAGTAATTCTGGTGGGATTGTACATATCATAAATGCATCATACATGACCGGGATGGCAGACTTACGGGAAGCAATCCGAGCCCGACCAGTCCCCAACTCGTTTCAGATCCATACTTAATATGTAGATCTGCGAACCGTTGTTCCCCAGGGGTGTGGGGGCACACAGATCTTGACGTTGCCTTCAAGCCACCAAATATTGTTTTCAACCTTCGCGCACAGCGTAGAACTTGATTGTGGCAAGCAAATTCTGTGTTGACTAAGAACGCAGAAACCCGAGAGTGACGGAGCCAGTACTAGTCCGGCAACACCCGAGTTCGGGCCCGTCATGGTGACGCGGCGGTGGCAGTCACACATCATATGCATGTGAACTTTCTCTTTCTACAGGGACACCAAGCGGACTCAACTTCAAGAACGTTGAACACTGGGATGAGATCTTAGGCTCACCCCCGGTAAGGGGATCTTGCAAAGCTGGTCTAGGCCCCATCGCCCAGGCATACCCACGGAGTAAACTCTCGTCGAAAGAGTCCTCGGCCACTGATGGAGGAAGTTTTTTGGGTTTACGAGAACTTATCACAATCTTGGCTTCTCAAGCAACAGTAACGGAGAGGAAAGAACTTCCTCGACTGGATTCATGGTGATAAACTATTTCTCTCAATTGACCCATTGTATAGTTGATACAGACTTACGCGGACCCACCGCTGGCAAGCATGCCTGCAGGTGGATGGGAGTGTCAGGTTCGGCATTCCTTAGACTTGCTGGCCCGATAATGGCTGGTGAACGAAGGCCTTGCATATACTAGTGTGTTCAGATGAAGACTCGAAGGAATATCGAATGATTCTTTGGATCCACGCCCGCCATACCTTCTCGAGGCAAAGTTTGATAATGTGTGAAGGAAAAGTAATTATCGAAAACGAAGATATACGGCCCTCGAAACTGAACATCGCCGTGCACCGTGAACTTTTTCCAATCCTCTGGGATCCACACAAGGTTCATCCGTAAAGTCAAATTCTAACGTCTAACTCGAGGCCTTGCCGGCTCCTGACACTATGTGCCCAGCAGGCAACCTGAATAGGACTCTCCCGGGACCCGCCTCGGTACAGTCATAGACTCAGTACCTGCCTGGAAAAAATGTGGCGCCGACAGCCTATCGAGCACCCTTCTCTTCGACCTCCGAGCAAACTTTCCCTTCCGAAACTCGTTGGTCGTTGAATTTGACTTCCGAAACCCCTGGAACAGCCTCACAGCGTATCTGGACACAAGCTACCAATACTTATCAGTATTATCTTCAGTGGCGCACGTTCTGGATGTTTTCGCGGTGGGGAATCCATGCGTGCCCTGTTTTGGTAGTTTCTCCCTCGCCCCTTCCTAGGTCCCGCACAGAGAGATCGGCCCCGCGTGGAATACATGTGACCGTCGACTATCGACCATCAGGGGAGGATGAACTGGGACAAAGGTGTCATTTGTCGCCCTCGCGCACCAGATAGCATTGCCAATCGGCCGCGCCACCTAGAATGTTAAGATACATATGTTGAACAGGGAAACATGCGTTCCAGACCCTCTCGTGGGAGCCAATCTCCGCTGAGACTGCCTATGGCAACAAACGCGCAATGCCTTCTCACCGATATTGCAGACTCATCAAAAATGATGTCGAACTCACACCGGCTTTCGGTACCGATGATTGGACCCACTTTAGAAAGCTCGGGTCGGTGACCCGGACTTGCTAGCTGGTGCTTGGATCGCAATGGATATGCGATGTCGCACTAGTACTGTGTCACAATTTGCCAAATACATTTTACGGGCCGAACATCCATCGGAAAAGGTGCGGAATTCGTAAGTAGTTCAATGTAACCTGCGGTGTGATTATCCTTGCATTCTCAGAGGAGTACAAAATTTACTGCCAGTGGGTCTTGTGTCAAGGTCTAACTGGCTGAGGCCAGACATGCTTGGCATCGTTTTTTACGTGCGTGAGAGATGAAATAATGCATCAAGCATCAACGTTCGAATAAACTACACGACTGAATCAACACGTATCTACGCTTATACAATTTACTTTATCGTAAGTGATTATATTGGGCATACCCATACAGAACAAAGTTCAGTCCCCACTGGTCACGACTACGTCCGAGATTCCATGTCCATGTTGCATCCCGTTAAGGCGGCTCGTAATGCTAAGCTTTGGACGTCAAGACACTGCTAACATAACTTGCTTGTGCTCGTCGGATTACCTGATGGCCGCCATACGCTGCAGAGTGCGGATCAATTGTGCTTAATGGGACTCAAGTCTCGGAACGTGACGAGTCCGCGAAATCTGAAGCCATTACGACAATTGATCATTTGGAGCATCGGCGCAAGAAAGATGCACGTACCTTTCAATTGCCACCGCAAGCTCCCGTTCCGCCAACTCCAACAAGTGTGTCTGTCCAGCATGCGTTTCGAAGAGAAGAACCGTTCGCACCGCTTGCACGAAAACTCGCACTGCTTGCCGTGTTGCCCGACTTCATGACGCAAGCGGTCGTGGTGCCGTGTGAATGATTCCGAACAGCCCATCGTGCAAGGAAAGTTCTTTTGTGGCTTTCCTTCGTGCGTCTTGAGGTGGATTTGTTGCGTATACATGCTTTTCATAACCCGACCGCAGGAAGGAAATGGACAGGGATACAACTCGCGCTTGCCTTCTCGTGCGGGCTCGGCTGGAGAATCGCCCTGGCTTGCGGAAGAAGTGGCGCTGGGGTATACTTCATCGTTCAAAACACCATGACGATGAGAAGGGGTTGAAGTATGTGATTCTGGGATGATCTGATCGCACTTTGGAGTCACAGTAGCGGAGGGTATCTGTGGGGACGATTCGGCATGAGGTAAGGGAGTAAATAAATCCATGATGGAGAAGGATCCGCATGGTGTAGAGTCAACCTTGCTTCCTTCGACTTCTGGCTGACCTATTGTGCGTACGTAAGAGGGCATAGCGTTCCGAGACCTGTAAAATAAAATCACCTTGGATGTCCCTCACGTTGTTAATTGGGTCCGGTGAGCAGTGATAGCTCGCATGACCGCTGGAGTACCCAGCGTGATCCGCTGCAACCTAATTAACGACAAATTCCCAAAAAATACCGCGTACAAACCTACCTTGTACTAGAGTGGTGTCGTACTCAGGCTGGGAGTCGCTGAACGCGTAGATACTTGGAGATGAGTAAGTCGTCAAGTCTGACAAGGTCAATAAAGAATCCATGCCATTAAAGCCACCGTAAGCTTACCCTCTATAATCGAACCCGCAGTGATCAGGGATAACGTTTGCGAGACGGGCGACATTACACCAGGTTCATCGGACTGCTGAGGTGTGTTGACTTGTAGGGGCGTCCAAAGGGATGGCTGGTGCGTTATTCCCCCCAACGATCCTTGTCCACCAGCAGAGTAGCCATACGTGACGTTCATACTATCTACGTTTCTGAAACTGTCTTGTGCGTGGGCTGCTGGAATCAGTGGCCCGGGTGTCATTGAATGTGCACTATGCTCAGATTGATCGAGTATCCACGAAGGAGCGGGAGCGTGGAATTGAGGGACTGAGCACAAAAAACATGGTTAATCTAGGTAAGCTCAAGCGCGAGAAGAAATGACTAGACGAACATTCAAACACGTTCATTGAGTTGTATTCCGAGACAGTGACTCGAGCTGGAGAAATCCTGATGCACAATGTTCCAGGGTCACTGTCTTCTGGAGAACTCTGCAGAGTGAGTACTAAAGCACCGGTATGTGATGAACGGCAATGCCGTGCGCGAGAAGGGATGTCTTTGATGTTGCAAGTCAACTTCCCGCTGGAAGGGTCCACCCCAATGTCCAATTGGGAGTGTAGTAAATCCAAAACCGGGATGCTAAGAAGCATTCTGAGTGAGTACAGAGAGGTAAAGGTCGACCAGAAGTCTGAGGTATTATATATATGTACCCAGTAATGACTCAGATAGAATGAGCAATGAACCCCATGGGTCGGCCCTCTCTTACCGGGAATTGCACCGAGACTGTACGTTGAAAGGTGATAGATCGTAGGTTACTACCATTCAAAGTAAAAGGACCTGTGTACAATGCGATATGGAGTGCGGTGACCCCTCAGCTCGGTTCATCGCCAAGCTGCTGAGCTGCTGACTAAGCTGTCGGTGATATTGATTTCCTGATCTACTACCGTGACGCAGCAGGCAGCCCGGTCCGACTCGGACATGGTTGCACATTCATGCGAACTCATCTTATCTTCGATCTTCGACGTGGAAATTCCTAGCAGTACATGCGCCGGGAGTTGCAAGATACGCTATCGTGCTCTGCCCCTTTCAACCTTCAGGTTTGATGGGGGCACATCACTCTACTAGGCAAAGTTTTTCAGATTCACTGTCCTGTGACTCTCTTGCACGCCCATACTGACTGATCCCTAACCAGTTCCTGACCACCTTTCTCTTTGGCCGGACGCATGGAATCTCGCAGTCCGCGCCGAGCGTACTTGCGTAAGATCCGGACCGCGTTGCTGCAATTTAAAGCCTACAACCGATGCGCCCATCACGGCGAAGTTAAGGCCTTTGAACTATCCCCATATTGTGAAGGTCTCTGAGTACGCCTATCAAATATTCTGGCGAAAAACGGCCCAATGGAAATATGGTAGCGATAGAACTTTTGTGTCAAGTATGCTTGAACGCTCCCATCAAACCGCCGGTGAGCGTTGTCACAGTACAATACACTATTACACGCTTTCTCACTTATCGCGGCAAGGCCTGTTCTGGGTCACTAAGTAAGTATGCAGTGTTCATTCCTGATAGAACCCAAGTCCGTCATGTTTCAGCGGCGCCGAGGGTTACCGTTGCTCCGAGAAGCACTCGCGGTGACCGTTCTTAGAACTGCTGGTAGGTAAATTCGCACTGTGTCAATTAGTCGAAATTATAGTTTAGCAGGGACCGCGCCACTGTGCGGATGGCGGGACCATGTGGCACACAAGCTGTCCGTTTTAATGGCTCAAAATTTCTGGAAAGGGTGTGATCACTCTCCGTGCCTTACCATTTCTCACAGCGATCATGGGTAGTTGTTAACAGTGTCATACCCACATGATATCGTCTGCCATCAAGACCGTTCCGTAAGCTCGTCTGAACAATTTGACTACAATGTGGTACAGCGGGGTGTTTCACGTTTTGGTGTGCATAAGCTCGTGTGCATTCGCCTCGAGGAGATGGTATTTATCGTGGCTGTTGGGCAGCATGACCATTCTTTTCTTCTCTATTGGGTCAAGATTTGATCAATTCGCGTTCGGCTCCGTCGACCTCGTGTGGAGGGTCTTTAAGCGGATTGCCAATGAGACTGCTGTGCATGCATCAAAGGCGGGTGTTGATCTTCGCATTCTGAAGAATGGGCAGTATGTGCTATACCACCGGGTTACATACCCCATAGCGGAGGCACAACGTCTTTGGCAATAGTGAAATATTACACCAGTAGCTTTCAGCCTCCACTTGACTGATTAACAAGACTGTTTGGTTGAGACGTAATTCCATATTTGCCTGTCGCAAGAACGATGGCACTCAGTTGACAATGGTGGTGAATAAACACACATACAATATTGGAAAAATAATGTTGATCGTTGCTTGGAAAATACTAACTTTCAACCCGAACAAATAGCATTCGAAGACAAGCGGGCTGGATTTATGTAGCATTGTATCTGCTAACAGGCGATAAACCCATCTGGTCGAGTCCGGTGCAAGTGCCACAAAATTTGACTTCAGAGTCTCAGACCGAAAAGCATCATGCCCAAAAAGCCGCTTCTCTGAATGTACCGAGTCGCCGGCAGTGCCGCATGCATAGGAAGACAAGCTTTTTGTGTACTTGGCGGTGACATCTGATGTGGAACATATTACTCTGCAACTTGAAAGAACTATATGACGTTACCACACTTGACGACACTTTCGTAGGCCATTCGAGAGCTGTGATTGGAGGACGGGTCGACGAAAAGGGAAATTAAGGGTCCTTCGTCAAAAGAATTTTTCTTCTACGATGCCAGTGGGTTGGGTACCCTAGTCACCCAAGGCGACGGGTTAAATTGCATGAGCTGTGCCAGATCGTTCGCATGTATGAGTATATGAGGCTGCCCTCACAACCGCAGTCCTCCCAAATGTAGGATCCCGATAAATCTGGAGAACTCCGAGGTAATGCTGGAAAGGCACATGTTTGAACACTCCGAGAACTCACAGAGACTCGGAGACACACGACAAGCTGCAGCAGCATCTAGATGAGAAGGTTGTTGTATGCAAGCACGAACCGGACGACGCTCTCATAGCAATATCATACCGAGGACACAATGATGCAGATCATTGCGGAGTCGTCAACGTCCTCGTACACCCCCATATATCGCCAATGGATGTGTACGACACACTTAAGTGATCGATGTTTGCATGTCAATGGGTCAGTCAGATTACTGTTCAGGACTGACGAGAAGAACAGGAACCTTGCGTACTGGCACGTCATGTAATCACACTCACGTTTCTCGATCAGCACGCTGCGCTGCATGCATTCCTTCACGTGTCCGCTTTGTAAAGCAATCCAGGCGTCGTTGGGGCGCCCTTGTTCCACAGGATCTCGTTTAGCTTTACTTTCAGCACACTGAGAGAGGCCACCGTGCGCATCTCCGTGTCATCCGATATACGTGACAGATAAATAAGACGGGCAATGGAGCATTTGAGGAGCTGCGCCAGCACAAGAGATTT
>QGOI01010482.1:0-18979 GCA_003313885.1 Boletus sp. MG55 | reverse complement strand
AAAGTCCGGGAAAATGATAGAAAATATAGGAAAAATAGGGGCGTGTACTGAGCGTACGTAACAGGAAGCAACGACCCACCCGCGGAACTATTCTCAGGAGTGCCATACTCCCCGGCTCCCCCTTGTACCACTCTAGTCTCCCGCCGAGACCACCCAGAACTAGACATCGAGAGGTTCACACCACCACCACCCGCACAACCCGACATCATTCCACTATCCCCCAGATCTCCCCTCTCCCCCCTACCCCTCTCAGATAACGAAGACGATGACGAAGACATGGGAGAAATCAAAGCGGCACTGCCCGAAGAATTCTCCGGAGAAACGCATGATGCCAATCGCTGGCTCATGGCAATGAAGGGATATTTCTCCCTCAACGACAAATTAGAAGAACGAGGACGATCCTACGTTCTCCTTAACAGGATGTCTAAAGGCCAAGGAAAGGCCTTCGCCGAAGCATGGCTGTCCAAACTCCTGGACTCCACCATCCCCACCACCGACAAAACCTTTGCCAAGGTTGAAGAAGCTTTCAGGACCACATTTTCCCCATACGACGCCGCTGCCACCGCTCGTATCAATCTGGCCACTCTGATCCAAGACACTCATGACAAACGAGGCTTTGAGAAGTTCATCTCAGCCTTCTCTGTCTTGGCAGTCAGAAGTCAGATCACGGAAACGAAAGCTCTCTTGGAATGGTTCCTCCGCAGAATCGACCCCGAGATCGCCAAGCAACTTACCCTATCCGGTGCCATCAAGAAACCGGACAACATGGAAGAAGTCTATCAGAAAGCCTCTGAGATCGAAGGAGGACTCAAGCGATTCCGCACCATCAGGAAAGGGCCTGTTGCCCATTATGGAGGAAACAAGAAAGATCCGAACACCATGGACGTGGACCGGATCTTCCTCTCCCCATCAGAACGCGCCAAATGAATCAGGGATGGGACATGCTTCATATGCAACCAGAAGAACTGCTCCACCAGGAATCACCCAAAGGAACAGACATTCCGATTCAAAGGAGCCAAGAAGGAAACCCGTGTGCGTACGGTCACTGTCAAAGGAAAAGATCCAGATATCGATCTCTTCCTATCAAACATTGACAGAAGCAGCAACAAGGACGAGCTCCTCCGAGCTCTCAAGATGGCTCTAGACCCAAGTCTAGCCGAAGATGGACGACCCCTCCAGGAAGACTCTCACGTATCGTGGGAAACTCAAGAAGATGAGGTGGACTCCGTGGAAACTCACATTAAGTCCAATACCAATGATATCAAGGCTCAAGCACATTTTTAGAAGGAAGTCCAGGACCAATGCCTGGTACTTCCGTTACTATTGCCCCTGTATTTATTTCTGGAAAGAAATTGAGTTCCATTCAGATCCCGATCTCTATCTGGAAAAAGGGGGGGCAAATCGTTGGACTACACATGCTTATCGACAGCAGAGCAACCGGATGCTTTATTAGCCGGGACACTGTCAACACTCTAGGACTTCCCATGTGGCGCTTAGACAATCCTGTCAAAGCGTGGAACGTGGATGGTTCCTCTAACCGATCGGGCGACATCACCGAGAAAACAAACATTACCCTGGACTACGGAGGGGTACGAGAACAAAGGGATCTGTTGATCCTCAACTGCGGCAAGGATAACTTCATCCTTGGCCTACCCTGGCTCCAGACTATGAACCCGGAGATTAATTGGAGAGAAGGGAAGGTGACACTAACACCTACCAAATTTAGGAACATAGCCGAAGAAGACCCTGGTCTCCTTCACCAAAGATATCTTGTGCGATATCTAGGGCACGACGAAGTCGAGCAAACTGGACGAGATCTCTATGACTCGTACCATCAGAAGACCAAAGAGGAGAAACTCCTCTTCAGGAAACACGAGAATAATATAGTCCCAGACTATATCATCAACAGGACAACTCTGTCCACCAAATTGGCGCAACAGGCGGAACACCGGGATGTGATACTCCCTCCGGCCTACAAGGAATTTTCTGATGTATTCTCGGAAAAAGGAACAACTAAACTCCCACCGTCCAGATTATATGACCACAGGATAGAACTCAAGGATTTTTTCGTCCCAAAACGGGCAAAGAACTACCCGCTCAACCCCCTCGAGCAACAAGCATGCAAGGAGTTCATCGATGAAAACCTCAAATCGGGGAAGATTTCCCCCTCCAAGTCACCTCAAGCTGCCCCTTTCTTCTTTGTTCAAAAGAAAGATGGCAAGAAGCTACGCCCCTGCCAGGACTACCGACATCTCAACGAAGGGACCATCAAAAACGCTTATCCCCTCCCTCTTATCCCTGAACTGATGAACAAGCTCAGGGGATCAAGCGTCTTCACCAAATTTGATGTCCACTGGGGATACAACAACATCCTGATCAAGCCAGAAGACCACTGGAAAGCCGCCTTCATCACTCCTTTTGGCCTCTTTGAGCCAAACGTCATGTTCTTTGGACTTTGCAATTCACCGGCAACCTTCCAGGCATTCATGGATGACATCTTCTGCGATTACATTGCAGAAGGATGGCTCATCATCTATATGGATGACCTCTTAATCCACTCTGCCGACCCTGCCCTCCACGCCGAACGTACCAGGAAGGTCCTGCAAAGACTCCAAGAACACGAGTTATACCTCAAATTGGAGAAATGCCTGTTCGACGCCCACAGCATTGAATACCTAGGCATGATCGTCAACGACAAGGGTATCAAGATGGACCCTACCAAACTCTTGGCAATACAGGACTGGCCAGCCCCCCAAGGCGTCAAAGAAATCCGATCCTTACTCGGCTTCTGTAATTTCTACCGGAAGTTTATCCCCGACTTCTCCTCCATCGTTGGCCCCATCATACACCTCACCAAAAAGGATTCCCCTTTCGTTTGGGGCGACGAACAACAGAAGGCATTCGACACCCTCAAGAACACCTTCACTTCCGGACCCATCCTGGCCTTCCCTGACCACGAACGACCATTCACCCTGATGACCGACGCCTCTTTAACAGTGTGCGGAGGGGTGTTAATGCAGAAAGACCACAATGGGGATCTTAAACCCTGTGGATATGTTTCAGAAACCTTCTCTCCTGCGGAGAGAAACTATGACATCTACGATCGCGAACTCCTCGCGGTTATACGTGGTCTTGAAAAATGGTGCCAACACCTGTTGGGCTCCCCCTTCCCGGTCACTATTCTCACCGATCACAAGAATCTGACCTACTTCAAGGACCCTAGGAAACTCTCGCGAAGACAAGCCCGCTGGCTTCTCTTCCTCCAGGACTTTGACTTGGATTATGTAGCCCTCCCGGGTACCCAGATGGGACCTGCGGATGCCCTCTCCAGAAAGGACGGAGTGGAAACCGGGCTGGATAATGCCAACGTGCAACTCCTGCCGGATGGTGCTTTCGAGCACCACGTCCAAGCTATCGACCTCGCTCTTATGAGCAGTATCAAGGAATCCTCCACCTCAGACCCTCTCGTCCTCAAGGCCATCGAGGAAATGGATGCCGAAGCTCCCCTGTTCAAACGAACCATGCGCCATGACTGGACATATGACGAGGGGCGCTTATATTTTAAGGGATGACTCTACGTCCCTGACCCAGCTCGCAAGGACCTCGTGGAAGCCACCCATGGCTCTCCTGAGGGCGGCCATGGTGGTCACCTCCGCACCATCGCCTTACTCTCCAAGGACTACTGGTGGCCGGGCCTCGCTGCTTACGTCCGACGCTATGTCACCGGCTGTGCGACTTGTCAGGCCTACAAGGTCCAGACCCACCCCACGGTCCCGCCAGTCGTGCCCCTCCCCCTCACCACCACCCGCCCCTTCTCCCACCTGTCTGTTGACCTTATCATGGACCTCCCAAAGGTCGGAGACTTTGACTCTGTCATGGTTGTGGTCGACCATGGGCTTAGTAAGGGGGTCATTGTCATGCCTTGTGCCAAGACAATCGACTCTGCCGGCATCACCCAGCTCTTTTTCGACAATGTGTTCAAACGATTCGGTCTCCATGACCGACTAGTCTCAGATCGAGGGCCAAACTTCACCTCCACCTTCACAAGAGAACTCGCCCGCCTCTTGCAATACGACATCAACCTCTCCACCGCCTACCATCCTCAAACGGACGGCGAAACCGAGAGGTACAATCAAGAACTGGAGACCTATCTCCGCATCTTCTGCGATGGCCAACCCCACAAATGGTTGGAATTACTCTCCATTGCCGAATTCTCCCACAATTCAGCAACCCACTCTGTCACTGGGAAATCCCCCTTTTCCCTCATCCTCGGGTACGAACCCCGATCCTATCCCCCCCTAGGAAAAACCTTCCTACCCTCTCTCGAGCAACGGCTCTCCCATATTGAGGATGCACGAAAAGAAGCCAAAGCCGCCCACAAACTCGCCCAACTACGAATGAAAGAACGAACTTTCTCTCGGTTCCAACCGTGGAAAGTAGGAGAAAAGGTCTGGCTAGACGCGAAGAACCTCAAACTTCAAGTCCCCTCCAGGAAACTCTCCCCCAGACGCACCGGACCATTTGAAATCACTCAAGTGGTCTCCTCCGTGGCCTTCCGACTAAAACTCCCGAAGCAATGGAAGATCCACGATGTCTTCCACGCCACCCTTCTCACGCCCTATCGGGAAACACCGGAACACGGCCCCAATTTCAAACGACCACCTCCGGAACTTATCGGAGAAGAAGAGGAATACCAGGTCAAATCGGTGATCAATCATCGGGGAAAACCGGGTCGAAGGCAATACCTCATCCACTGGGAAGGCTATACCAACGCCGAACGGACTTGGGAACCAGAAGGGAATTTGCAAAACGCCAAGGCAGTCCTGTCTGCGTATAAAAAGCGCAATGGACTTTGAATTGCTCCTTAAAACCCAATGGCCATCTTCCCCTCCATCACCACCCCTTTCGCCCTCTCCCTTCGCCTCCAACACCTTACCCCCTTCACTCGTCGCCTCCTCTATGCCTCGATCATCGAAAACTCAGAGGTCTTCGCTTCACTCCAGACTATTCCATTCTTCTCAGCCGACGACACCATCGTCAACCTCTGCGCCCTCTACCGACAATACTCCTCCCTTCGATCCCTTTTCACCAGGGCCTCCTGGGACCAGACAGGTATCCCTGTCCAGGAACCACTTGGACCCCTATCCCTCATTCCTGCCATCGAGCAGCTCCTCATGGAAACCAGAGAAACCATCCTGGAACTCCTCCATGACCACCACTTCACCCTATCCATCATACTGCTTCCCTCGTCCACCATCAACGCCCTCCTCGTCCCTATCCAGGAATCCCTCCCGGGAGATTTGTTCAGCCGGGACACCCCACCACAGGACTACGCCTGCCCACGTTTCCGCGCCTTCATCGCAGAAACCTTCGGCCCAGGAGTTGTCCACGCTGGACTCAGCAATAGCCGGACTTCTCTCCCTAGCGGACTCCCCTCCCTCGTCTCTTCCACCAGCTCAACGGTCGTCTCCTCTCCTTCCTCCGATGACTCCACCACCCCCATCCCTGTCAGGATCAGAGAGCCCACCCCTGGACCCACCCCCTCACTACCCCTCTCCCCTTCTCCTATGCCCACTATCCCCGTTCGGCGAATCAAGAGAAAGGGAGCACAGGTCTTCACCTACGGCCTGCCCTCCCATGCTTCCACCCTTCCTGCCTCACTGGGAGGAATTACAGAGAGCAGTGAGGCCGGTCCCAGCAACCCCCTTCCCACTCCTCCCACTCATGCCCACGATGTTCCAACAACCGTGGCTGATAGTGGCAAACCCCTTGTGGGACCCTCTTTCGTCTCCACCGACTCTCTTGGGAAATGTCATCGCGTCCTCCGATGCTTTGAGTGCAACAAATCCAGCCACCTTCGCGTGGACTGCCCCCAATACATCTGCCCTCACTGCTCTTGCGCTGCCCCAGGACATCCTCAGTACGCCTGCTCTTGGGCTCCCTGCCAATGCTGCGGCGCCCCTGACCATGGCGCCACCTGGTGCCTCAAGCGAGGGGATGATGAGGAACCTGAGTGGGATGACCCCACCGACTATGAAGACGCCACTGGAGATTTGTTCTGAGGTGGTACCTCAGGGCTACGACGGGGTAATGTTACAGAATGGGAGGACCCCCTATCTTTTCCTCCCTTCTTGTCGCGGGACCTATGGGCTGACTTCCAGTTGGACACGGAGATTCCTCAAAGCCAGTGGGACGAGCTATTCAGCTTCGACCACTATGACTCCGAGGGACACTGTCTTACCACGGACGCCGAGGACACTGCCTTCTAAAGCAGTACGCACTGGACTCTATTTCCTTTTACTTACATTGCCTCGCACAGACTTTGCCTCCTCGGCAGTGCTCTCTTTACACACTGCCTCGTGATCCTACTCTACCCGATCCCGGTTTGTTCTGTTCCTATTTCATATTTATATCTCACCTTCCGTTCCCGCCCAACGAGGCTGTAGTACTATAGTTCCGTTCCGTTTCGTCCTGACTCCCTTCGAGTCATATTTATTTCTGGGTCCGCTATGGACTCCGATACGTAGGGCCTATATAAGGCCTACTTCTTTCCCTCATGTACCTCACCTTGATCTATGCAATCTACCGCATAGTGTCAAGAAGCCCAGCTGAGCTCCTTCGTTCGACCTCCACATCTCCTCGGATCTCAGCCCTTCTGAGAAGTCTTCCCTTTCCGGGTCGACTTAGATTCACCACGTGCCTTTGCCCATAGACGGTGGTTGGAAGCCTCAGTGACTCAAGAGTCATCGCTGCTGTAGCCATTCGGGAATACCTCTTTAGGATCCAGGAACACGCAACTTGACCTGCTGGTCCAGCGTTACTTGTTCGCTTCAGGTCGAAGCGTAACATTCACCCACGGATTTGGGACCTTTATTGAAAACCTTCCCCCTTGCACCATCTATCCCACCTTCTGTCAAATTTTCTTCTCTCTCCCTTAGGAACAGCATGACACTTACCTTTTATGTGTAGAACAATTTATTTTTGAACAACCTCGTACTTTCAACTATCCCCTTCCTATACCCCCTCCCACTCTCACCCTCCAAATCTCTTCCCCCATCCCCACTGACACCCCTATGGCAGTGAACTCTGACCCTGACAACTACCCCTCTGATGACTCGGATGACAGCTCTAAGGAACATGTTATGCATAACCCAGTTCCCAATCCCATCCCTATTCCCACCAGGAACGCTCAACACATCTCCTTACCGAATGGAACCAACGCACTTTCCTCCCCCACTAGGGTTATTCCTCACTCAGCTCATCTTCCTGTTCTCCCCCCTGCATCTCCTGATACTATCTGCTTTCTATGCCACCATACAGGTCACTATCACAAGAACTGCTCTGAGTATGTCTGCCCTCACTGCCAGGGTACTGCCCCGGGTCACCCATCTCAATCCTGTCTTGTTCACCACTGCAACTATTGCCTTAACTGGGGACACACAGATCAATGGTGCCCCCATCACAACTGCAGACATTGTCATCAACCAGGGCACATCTTCGATAACTGTCCACTTGAACGCCTTTCACCCTCTCAGCAGGTGGTGATTCATGGAGGATATCATTGCCCAACTGACTTTCGCATCCCCAAATCCTCAGCCATGGCATCACAGGGGCTTGGTGATTGAACCTGGAGTTCAATTGTACAATGGGGGTAATGTTACAGTTTTTCTCCTTTATCATCATATCCTCCTACTTTCTTTTCATGCTCACATGTGGACTTGGAGAGGAACCCTCTCCCATGCTAATCATAGCACTCTTCTCATCGCCGGTCCAACTGCCTTCTTCTTTACACAGCTCTTTTCCTAATTGGTCAATTCCCTTATCTCTTATCTTCTTATCTTCGGACTACCTAACTCCTATCATCGCTTTTATCATAATGATGACATTCCCCACTCTTCCATCAGATTTCATGTAGTTTGATTCCCTTCTTCTTGTCATGCTGTCTCCAGTATAGATACTTCAGACTTCTCATATAAACTCTCCATTCTTGATCTGCACAATACAAGTATACTATCTAGTCTCATCCTTGAAAGCCTTCACTTCATTCCCTTGAGTAAAACCCTTTGGAACTCTCTCTCAGTCATTGGTCTCTTCATGAGTATCACCTGAAGAGACTTCTCCCTCAAGTCAAGACCTTTGTGTATGCTTAGCATAACAGGTAGACACCTGTATGCTATCCCAGGGGGCTGACTCTGATCTTGTCCACAAACACAACAAGGCATTATCATTACTTGTGTGAGCTTTGACTTGCAGACTATATCATGGTAGAGCTGATCACTGACTCATGTTCTGACTAACACTGCCAGCCCTCCCAGAAAATATAAGGCACTGATCAGCAAACCAGCACTTTTGGCCACAGAGATTCCCAGACCCACAGCTCTAGGCAGTATGCTCCAGAGCTTGACAGTGTCTCCAGTTTCCTCCAGTTGACCTCAGAGCCCCAGCCATTTAGAGCCACAGCCACATCCCAGAAAGCTCCAGATTCCCACAGTTGCCCCAGATTCTCCCAGTTATTCCAGCTTTCCCCAGTTGATGACAGATACATATGTATAGTGTTACAGAATGGGAGGACCCCCTATCTTTTCCTTCATTCACATCATGGGACTTGTGGACAGACTTCCAGCTGGACATGGAAATTCCTCAAAGCCAATGGGACGAGCTCTTTAGCTTTAACCATTATGACACCGAAGGGAATAGCCTTACCACAGAGGTGATGGACACCATCTTCTAAGTAGTACACTGGACTCTTTTCCCTTTTTACTTACATCGCCTTGCACAGACATTCTCTCCTCGGCAGTGCTCTCTTTATGCACTGCCTCATGATCCTACTTTATCTGATCCCAGTTTGTCCCAACTCTATTTCATATTTATATCTCACCTTCCATTATCACCCACTGAGGCTGTAGTCTTAGGTTCCATTCTGTTCCCTCCTGATTTACCTCAGGACTTATTTATATTCTGAGTCCGCTGTGGACTCTGATACATAGGGCCTATAAAAGGCCTGCTTCTGTCTCCCATGTACTTCACCTTGATCTATACAATCTACCACATAGTGTCAAGAAGCCATGCTGAACTCCTTCATTCGACCTCCATATCTCCTTGGATCTCAGCCCTTCTGAGAAGTCTTCCCTTTCCAGGTCAACTTAGTTTTAGCATGCACCTTTGCCCATAGACAGTGCTTGGAAGCCTCAGCAACTCAAGAAGTCATTGCTGCTGTAGCCATTTGGGGATACCTCTTTAGGATTCAGGAACACGCATAACTTGACCTGCTGGTCCAGTGTTATTTGTTCACTTCAGGTTGAAGCGTAACATATAGCCATGGCTATAGCATACCTAACCAAGCATATGTACTAACCACAAACTAACCAAACAGATACTAACCAAGTACTAACTGGACACTAACCAAGCACTAACCAGACACTAACCAAGTACAACTTCTAACCAAGTACTAACTGGACACTAACCAAGCACTAACTGTTATGCTTCGACCAGAAGCGAACAAGTAACGCTGGACTGGCAGGTCAAGTTGTGTGTTCCTGGATCCTAAAGAGGTATCCCCAAATGGCTATGGCAGCAATGACATCTAGAGTCGCTGAGGCTTCCAAACACCATCTATGGGCAAAAGCACGTGTTGAATCTAAGTCGACCTGGGAAGGGAAGACTTCTCAGAAGGGCTGAGATCCGAGGAGATGTGGAGGTTGAATCGAAGGAGCTCAGCATGGCTTCTTGACACTATGTGGTAGATTGCATAGATCAAGGTGAGGTACATGGGAGAAAGAAGCAGGCCTTTGATAGGCCCTACATATTGGAGTCCATAGCAGACTCAGAATAAATATGACTCGAAGTGAGTCGGGATGGAATGGAACGGAAGTATAGTACTACAGCCTCGGCGGGCAGGAATGGAAGGTGAGATATAAATATGAAATAGGATCGGGACAGACCGGGATCAGGTAAAGTAGGATCACGAGGCAGTGCATAAGGAGAGCACTGCTGAGGAGGTAAAGTCTGTGCAAGGTGATGTAAATAAAAAGGAAAAGAGTCCGGTGTACTGCTTCTAGAAGATTGTGTCCATTGCCTCTGTGGTAAGGCAGTTCCCCTCAGCGTTGTAATGGTCAAAGCTAAATAGCTCGTCCCACTGGCTTTGAGGAATCTCTGTGTCCAGTTGGAAGTCAGCCCATAGGTCCCATGATGAGAAGGGAGGAAAAGATAGGGGGTCCTCCCATTCTGTAACATTACCCCCATCGTAGCTCTGAGGTACCACCTCAGAATAAATCTCCAGCGGCATCTTCATAGTCAGTGGGATCCTCCCAGTCAGGCTCCTCATTGTCTCCTCGTTTGAGGCACCAGGTTACCCCATGATCAGGGGCTCCACATCGTTGACAGGGGGCCCAGGAACAAGCATATTGGGGGTGGCCCAGGGCTGCACAGGAGCAATGAGGGCAGATGTATTGGGGGCAGTCCACGTGAAGGTGGCCTGGTTTGTGGCACTCAAAGCATTGGAGGATGCGACGACGTTTGCCAAGAGGATCGGTGGAGACGAAAGAGGATCCCACAAGGGGTTTGCCACTATCAACCATGGTTGTTGGAACATCGTGGGCATCAGTGGGAGGAGTGGGAAGGGGGTTGCTGGGACCAGCCATGCTGCTCTCTGTAATTCCTCCCAGTGAGGTGGGAAGGGTGGAAGCACGGGAGGGTAGGCCATAGGTGAAGACCTGAGCTCCCTTTCTCTTAATTCTCCGAGTGGGGATGGTGGGCATAGGAGAAGGGGAGACGGGTAGCGAGGGGGAGAGTCCAGGGGTAGTTCCTCTAATCCTGATGGGGACAGGGGTGATGGAGTCGTCAGAGGTAGGAGAGGAGATGACCGTTGTGCTGGCGGAAGAGACGAGGGAGGGGAGTCCACTAGGGAGAGTAGACCTGCAATTGCCAAGTCCAGCGCAGACTGTTCCTGCACCAAGGATGTCTGTAAGGAAGGCGCGGAAGTGGGGGTGGGTATAGTCCTGGGGGGGAATGTCTTTGCTGAAGAGATCTTCTGGGAGGGACTCTTGGATGGGGAGGAGAAGGGCGTTGATGGTGGAAGAGGGAAGCAGTACGATGGATAAGGTGAAGTGGTGGTCATGGAGGAGTTCCAGGACGACTTCTCTTGTTTCCTTGATGAGTTGCTCGATGGCAGGAATGAGGGATAGGGGTCCAAGTGGTTCCTGGACAGGGGTACCTGTCTGGTCCCAGGAGGCCCTGGTGAAAAGGGAGCAAAGGGAGGAGCAGTGGCGGTAGAGGGTGCAGAGGTTGACGATAGTGTCATCTGCTGAGAAGAACGGAATAGTCTGGAGTGTAGCAAAGACTTCTGGGTTTTTGATGATTGAGGCATAGAGGAGATGACGGGCAAAGGGGGTGAGATGGTGGAGGTGGAGGGAGAGGGCAAAGGAGGTGGAGACGGAGGGGAAGACGGCCATTGGGTTTTAAGGAGCAATTCAAAGTCCATTGTACTTTTTATACACAGACAGGACCGCTTTGGTGTTTTGCAAATTCCCTTCTGGTTCCCAAGTCCGCTCGGTGTCAGTATAGCCATCCCAGTGGATGAGGTACTGCCTTCGACCCGGTTTTCCCCGATGGTTAATTACCGATTTGACCTGGTATTCCTCTTCTTCTCTGATAAGTTCCGGAGGAGGGTGTTTGAAATTAGGGCCGTGTTCCGGTGTCTCCCGATAGGGTGTGAGAAGGGTGGCATGGAAAATGTTGTGGACCTTCCATTGTTTCGGGAGTTTGAGCCGGAAAGTGACAGAGGAGATCACTTGGGTGATCTTGAAGGGTCTGGTATGTCTGGGGGAGTGTTTTCTGGAGGGGACTTGAAGTTTGAGGTTCTTCACGTCCAACCAGACCTTTTCTCCTACTTTCCACAGTTGGAAGCGTGAGAACGTTCATTCTTTCATGCACAGTTGCGCGAGTTTATGGGCAGCTTCGGCTTCCTTTTGTGCATCCTCAATGTGGGAGAGCCATTGCTCAAGGGTGGGAAGGAAGGTTTTTCCTAATGGGGGGTAGGATCGGGGTTCATATCCGAGAATGAGGGAGAATGGAGATTTCCCAGTGACCGAGTGTATTGCCAAGTTATGGGAAAACTTGGCGATGGAGAGCAATTCCAACCATTTGTGGGGTTGGCCATCGCAGAATATTCAGAGGTAAGTTTCGAGTTCCTGGTTGTATCTCTCCGTTTCACTGTCTGTTTGAGGATGATAGGCAGTGGAGAGGTTGACATCGTATTGTAAGAGGCGGGCAAGCTCTCTTGCGAAGGCGGAGGCAAAGTTTGGGCCTCGATCTGAGACTAATCGGTCATGGAGACCGAATCGTTTGAAGACATTGTCAAAAAAGAGTCGAGTAATGCCAGCAGAGTCGATTGTTTTGGCACAAGGCACGACAATGACCCCCTTACTAAGCCCATGGTCGACCACGACCATGACAGAGTCGAAGTCTCTGACCTTTGGAAGATCCATGATAAGATCGACAGATAGGTGGGAAAAAGGGCGGGTGGTGGTGAGGGGGAGGGGAATGACCAGTGGAACCATGGGATGGGTCTGGACCTTGTAGGCCTGACAGGTTGCACAGCCAGTGACATGGCGGCGGACATAGGCCACGAGGCCAGGCCACCAATAATCCTTGGAAAGCAGGGCAATGGTGCGAAGATGACCGCCATGGCCCCCTTTGGGGGAACTGTGGGCCACTTCCACCAAATCCTTGTGAGCGACTTCAGGGACATAGAGGCATCCCTTGAAGTATAAACAGCCCTTTTCGTAGGCCCAGTCGTGGTGCATGGTACGTTTGAAGAGGGGCTCCTGTTGATCCATTTCCTCGATGGCCTTGAGGACAAGAGGGTCCGAGGTGGAGGATTCCTTGATGCTGCTCATGAGAGCGAGGTCAATACTAGCGTGGACATGATGCTCGAAAGCACCATCTGGCAGGAGTTGCACATTGGCATTATCTAGCCCAGTTTCCACTCCATCCTTTCTGGAGAGGGCATCCACAGGTCCCATCTCGGTACCCAGGAGGGCTATATAATCCAAGTCAAAATCCTGGAGGAAGAGAAGCCAACGGGCTTGTCTTCATGAAAGTTTCCTAGGGTCCTTGAAGTAGGTCAGATTCTTGTGATCGGTGAGAATAGTGACCGGGAATTTGGAGCCCAGCAGGTGCTGGCGCCATTCTTCAAGACCGCAAATGACCACGAGGAGTTCGCGATCATAGATGTCGTAGTTTCTCTCAGCCAGAGAGAAAGTTTCCGAAAAATAACCACAGGGTTTTAGATCCCCGTTGTGGTCTTTCTGCATTAACACCCCTCCGCATGCCGTTAATAAGGCATCGGTCATCAGGGTGAATGGTTGTTCATGGTCAGGGAAGGCCAGGACGGGTCTGGAGGTGAAGGTGTCCTTGAGGGTGTCAAAGGCTTTCTGTTGTTCGTCCCCCCAGAGGAAGGGGGAGTTCTTTTTGGTGAGGTGAATGATGGGGCCGACGATTGAAGAGAAGTCAGGGATAAACTTCTGATAGAAGTTGCAAAATCCGAGTAGTGATCGGATTTCTTTGATGCCTTGCGGGGCTGGCCAGTCCCTGATTGCTGAGAGTTTGGTAGGGTCCATCTTGATACCCTTGTCGTTGACGATCATGCCTAGATATTCGATGCTGTTGGCATTGAAGAGGCATTTCTCCAATTTGTGGTATAGTTCATGTTCTTGGAGTCTTTGGAGGACTTTCTTGGTGTGTTCGGCATGGAGGGCAGGGTCGGAGGACTGAACGAGGAGGTCATCCATATAGATGATGAGCCATCCTTCTGTGATGTAATCACAGAAGATGTCATCCATGAATGCCTGAAAGGTTGCCAGTGAGTTGCAGAGTCCAAAGAACATGACATTCAGCTCAAATAGGCCAAAAGGAGTAATGAAGGCGGCCTTCCAGCAGTCTTCTGGTTTGATCAAGATGTTGTTGTACCCCCAGTGGACATCAAATTTGGTGAAGATGCTTGATCCTCTGAGCTTATTCATAAGTTCGGGAATAAGGGGAAGAGGATAGGTGTTTTTGATGGTTCTATCGTTGAGATGTCGATAATCCTGGCAGGGACAAAGTTTCTTGCCATCTTTTTTCTGGACAAAGAAGAAGGGGGCGGCTTGAGGCGACTTGGAAGGGGAGATCTTCCCTGATTTGAGGTTTTCATCTATAAACTCCTTGCACACTTGTTGCTCAAGGGGGTTGAGCGGGTAAGTCTTTGCCCATTTGGGGATGAAAGAATCCTTGAGTTCGATCCCATGGTCATATTGTCTAGATGGTGGGAGTTTAGTTGTTCCTTTTTCCAAAAATACATTGGAAAATTCCTTGTAGGCTGGAGGGAGTGTCATGTCCTTGTGTTCCGCCTGTTGCGCTAGTTTGGTGGACAGCATGGTCCTGTTGATGATGTAGTCGGGAACTACATTGTTCTCGTGTTTTCTGAAGAGGAGTTTTTCCTCTTTGGTCTTCTGGTGGTACGTGTTACACTTCGACTGGAAGCGAACAAGTAACGCTGGACCGGCAGGTCAAGTTGCGTGTTCCTGGATCCTAAAGAGGTATCCCCAAATGGCTACAGCAGCGACGACTCTTGAGTCACTGAGGCTTCCAATCACCGTCTATGGGCAAAGGCGCGTGATGAATCTAAGTCGACCCGGAAAGGGAAGACTTCTTAGAAGGGCTGAGATCCGAGGAGATGTGGAGGTCGAGCGAAGGAGCTCAGCTGGGCTTCTTGACACTATGCGGTAGATTGCATAGATCAAGGTGAGGTACATGAGAGAAAGAAGCAGGCCTTTTATAGGCCCTACGTATTGGAGTCCATAGCGGACTCAGAAATAAATATGACTCGAAGAGAGTCGGGACGGAACGGAACGGAACTATAGTACTACAGCCTCGTCAGGCGGGAACGGAAGGTGAGATATAAATATGAAATAGGAACGGGACAAACCGGGATCGGGTAAAGTAGGATCATGAGGCAGTGCATAAAGAGAGCACTGCCGAGGAGGTAAAGTCTGTGCGAGGCGATGTAAGTAAAAGGAAATAAAGTCCAGTGCGTACTGCTTTAGAAGGTAGTGTCCTCGGCTTCCGTGGTAAGGCAGTGTCCCTTGGAGTCGTAGTGGTCAAAGCTGAATAGCTCGTCCCACTGGCTTTGGGGAATCTCCGTGTCCAGCTGGAAGTCAGCCCATAGGTCCCATGACAAGAAGGGAGGAAAAGATAGGGGGTCCTCCCATTCTGTAACATTACCCCCGTCGTAGCCCTGAGGTACCACCTCAGAACAAATCTCCAGCAGCATCTTCGTAGTCAGTGGGGTCGTCCCACTCGGGTTCCTCATCATCTCCTCGTTTGAGGCACCAGGTAGCACCATGGTCAGGGGCGCCACAGCATTGGCAGGGAGCCCAAGAGCAGGCGTATTGAGGATGTCCTGGGGCGGCACAAGAGCAGTGAGGGCAGATGTATTGGGGGCAGTCCACGCGAAGGTGGCCGGGCTTGTTGCACTCAAAGCATCGGAGGATGCGACAACGTTTGCTGAGAGGATCAGTGGAGACAAAAGAGGGTCCCACAAGGGGTTTGCCACTATCAACCACGGTTGTTGGAACATCGTGGGCAGGAGTGGGAGGAGTGGGAAGGGGGTTGCTGGGACCGGCCTCACTGCTCTCTGTAATTCCTCCCAGTGAGGCGGGAAGGGTGGAAGCACGGAAGGGTAGGCCGTAGGTGAAGACCTGTGCTCCCTTTCTCTTGATTCGCCAGACGGGGATGGTGGGCATAGGAGAAGGGGAGATGGGTAGCGAGGGGGTGGGTCCAGGGGTAGGTTCTCTGATCCTGACGGGGATGGGGGTGATGGAGTCGTTGGAGGTAGGAGAGGAGACGACCGTTGTGCTGGCGGATGAGGTGAGGGAGGGGAGTCCGCTAGGGAGAGGAGTCCAGCTATTGCTGAGTCCAGCGCGGACAACTCCTGGGCCGAAGGTTTCTGTGATGAAGGTGCGGAAACGGGGGCAGGCGTAGTCCTGTGGTGGGGTATTCCGGCTGAACAAGTCTCCAGGGAGGGATTCCTGGATAGGGACGAGGAGGGCGTTGATGGTGGACGAGGGAAGCAGTATGATGGATAGGGTGAAGTGGTGGTCGTGGAGGAGTTCCAGGATGGTTTCTCTGGTCTCCATGAGGAGCTGCTCGATGGCAGGAATGAGGGATAGGGGTCCAAGCAGTTCCTGGATAGGGGTACCTGTCTGGTCCCAGGAGGTCCTGGTGAAAAGGGATCGAAGGGAGGAGTACTGTCGGTAGAGGGCGCAGAGGTTGACGATGGTGTCGTCGGCAGAGAAGAACGGAATAGTCTGGAGTGAAGTGAAGACTTCTGAGTTTTCGATGATCGAGGCATAGAGGAGGCGACGAGCGAAGGGGGTAAGGTGTTGGAGGCGAAGGGAGAGGGCGAAAGGGGTGGCGATGGAAGGGAAGATGGCCATTGGGTTTTAAGGAGCAATTCAAAGTCCGTTGCGCTTTTTATATGCAGACAGGACTGCCTTGGCATTTTGCAAATTCCCTTCTGGTTCCCAAGTCCGTTTGGCGTCGGTATAGCCTTCCCAGTGGATGAGGTACTGCCTTCGACCCGGTTTTCCCTGATGGTTAATTACCGATTTGACCCATTATTCCTCTTCTTCTCTGATAAGTTCCAGAGGAGGACGTTTGAAATTGGGGCCGTGTTCTGGTGTTTCCTGATAGGGTGTGAGAAGGGTGGCATGGAAGACATCGTGGATCTTCCATTGCTTCAGGAGTTTTAGTCGGAAGGCCATGGAAGAGACCACTTGAGTGATTTCAAATGGTCCGGTGCGTTTGGGGGAGAGTTTCCTGGAGGGGATTTGAAGTTTGAGGTTCTTCGCGTCTAGCCAGACCTTTTCTCCTACTTTCCACGGTTGGAACCGAGAGAAAGTTCGTTCTTTCATTCATAGTTGGACAAGTTTGTGAGTGGCTTCGGCTTCTTTTCATGCATCCTCGATGTGGGAGAGTCGTTGCTCGAGTGAGGGTAGGAAGGTTTTTCCTAAAGGGGGGTAGGATCGGGGTTCATATCCGAGGATAAGGGAAAATGGGGATTTCCCAGTGACCGAGTGGATTGCCGAATTGTGGGAGAATTCGGCGATGGAGAGTAATTCCAGCCATTTGTGGGGTTGACCGTCGCAGAAGATGCGTAGGTAGGTCTCGAGTTCTTGGTTGTACCTTTCGGTTTCGCTGTCCGTTTGAGGGTGATAGGCTGTGGAGAGGTTGATGTCATATTGCAAGAGGCGAGCGAGTTCTCTTGTGAAGGCGGAGGCGAAGTTTGGTCCTCGATCGGAGACCAGTCGGTCGTGGAGGCCAAAATGTTTGAACACGTTATCGAAAAAGAGCCGGGCGATGCCGGCAGAGTCGATTGTCTTGGCACAAGGTACGACAATGACCCCCTTACTAAGCCCATGGTCGACCATGACCATGACAGAGTCGTAATCCCCGACCTTTGGGAGATCCGTGATAAGATCGACGGACAGGTGGGAGAACGGGCGGGCGGTGGCGAGCGGAAGGCGAACGACCGGCAGGACTGTGGGGTGGGTCTGGACCTTGTAGGCCTGACAGGTTGCACAGCCGGTGACGTAATGGCAGACATAAGCGGCGAGGCCGGGCCACCAATAATCCTTGGAGAGCAAGGTGATGGTGCGGAGGTGACCCCCATGGCCGCCCTTGGGGGAAGCATGAGCGGCTTCAACGAGGTCCTTTCGGGTGGGGTCGGGAACGTAGAGTCGTCCCTTGAAGTATAAGCGGCCCTCATCATACGTCCAGTCGTGGCGCATGGTTCGTTTGAACAGGGGTGCTTCGGCGTCCATTTCCTCGATGGCCTTGAGGACGAGAGGGTCCGAGGTGGAGGATTCCTTAATACTGCTCATAAGAGCGAGGTCGATAGCTCGGACATGGTGTTCGAAAGCACCATCTGGCAGGAGTTGCACGTTGGCATTATCTAGCCTGGTTTCCACTCCGTCCTTTCTGGAGAGGGCATCTGCAGGTCCCATCTGGGTACCCGGGAGGGCTACATAATCCAAGTCAAAGTCCTGGAGGAAGAGAAGCCAGCGGGCTTGTCTTCGTGAGAGTTTCCTAGGGTCCTTGAAGTAGGTCAGATTCTTGTGATCAGTGAGAATAGTGACCGGAAATGGGGAGCCCAACAGGTGTTGGCGCCATTCTTCAAGACCGCGTATGACCGCGAGAAGTTCGCGATCATAGATGTCGTAATTTCTCTCCATGGGAGAAAAGGTTTCCGAAAAATAACCACAGGGTTTGAGATCCCCATTGTGGTCCTTCTGCATTAACACCCCTCCGCACACCGTTAAGGAGGCGTCGGTCATCAGGGTGAATGGTCATTCGTGATCGGGGAAGGCCAGGACAGGTCCGGAAGTGAAGGCGTTCTTGAGGATGTCGAATGCCTTTTGCTGCTCGTCGCCCCATATGAAGGGAGAGTCCTTCTTGGTGAGGTGTATAATGGGGCCGACGATGGAGGAGAAGTCTGGGATAAACTTCCGGTAGAAGTTGCAGAAGCCAAGTAATGATCGGACTTCTTTGATGCATTGAGGGGCTGGCCAGTCCCGTATTGCTGAGAGTTTGGTAGGGTCCATCTCGATACCCTTGTCGTTGACGATCATGCCCAAGTATTTGACACTAGGAGCGTCGAACAGGCATTTCTCCAGTTTGAGATATAACTCGTGTTCCTGGAGTCTTTGCAAAACCTTCCTGGTGCGATCGGCATGGAGGGCAGGGTCGGCCGAGTGGATTAAGAGGTCGTCCATATAGATGATGAGCCATCCTTCTGCTATGTAGTCGCAGAAGATGTCATCCATGAATGCCTGGAAGGTTGCCGGTGAGTTGCAAAGTCCGAAGAACATGACGTTTGGCTCAAAGAGGCCAAAAGGAGTGATGAAGGCGGCTTTCCAGCGGTCTTCTGGCTTGATCAGGA
>QGOI01010469.1:0-12259 GCA_003313885.1 Boletus sp. MG55 | reverse complement strand
AGTTCAGAAAAATTATTTTGTGCCTCCGGTCAATCGAAAATGGCCTCACCGAGAGACCCATATCAAGACGTGTCTGCTTACACCCGCCCCCGCTTCCCTGTCCCTCCATTTCAATTGATAATTCCCTTCACCCCGCTGCCATTATTGTTCCCGATCGGCGACTTTTTTTCTTCTTCTTATCGGCTGCGCCTCTTGACTGCGCACTTGCCAATCGTGCCTTTTTACCCCACAATCAACCGTTTTTTGCCGCGTTGACCGACGATTACTAATTATGCTGTGTCTGACTGCTCTACCGGCCCAATTTTTGCCGATAAATCCCCGATTACGGCAGAGAGCAATGTCCCCCTGCCCCGCCACTCAAGGCTGTGAGCGCTCCTGTCAGACCTGCTTTCACCCCCATGCGCCACTCAGAAAGATACATGCCAACAGTTGACGATTTGTCTACAATACACTGGCATAATCACATGGGACAATTTCCTTGGCAAAAGTGCGAAACTAGGCGAATCAAGTGTAAGTCGCTACTACGGCACCGGGCCTCCTAATAAATTATACCTGAGCTCGACATGGTAGACAAGGGAGAATGAGGTTATACAAGGCTATACCACCTCTTGCACATTGACACGAAGTATACTCGTCGTTTGACGACCAGTCCCACCAGCTTCCTATTTGGACTTGAGTTCCCTCAGGATTGGGATGACGTCAGCCATACGTTTCTCATGCCATCCGTGGCCTTCATAACACTTGACCTTAAGGATACCCGACGCCACACTTCCTTCACGACTGACAGATGTTTCTTCCGCTGGTTGCTCGACGTCGGCTGAGCGAAAGGGTCTCAGTTTCTTGAGCGACCGAGCACGGTTAAGACGGGTGAAGACTTGGATGTTACCATCCTTTGCGCTGCTCTCCGCGCTTTTTTTGCTGGTGAACGTGTGCCTTTCAATTATTTTCGGTCCGTCGTCCTCGTCTACTGATCCAGCTGCAGACGGTCCAGCCCAATTAGTTGGAGGCTTCCATTTCCGGCTGGATGTGACCTCGGATGGTGCAAAGCAGATCTCCGACACTTCGGATCCTTCCGAGGCAGCAGTCATCCGAGTGCTTGACCGCGTCAACACGTGTTGCACGTCGACAACGGGCCCGTCGCTGTGCTCGCTCGATATATTGAGAATCGGCGTGTCCAAACTCGGTCCCCTCGGGCGAGATGGCTCCGAAAGCAGTTTCGACGATGGTCGAGAAGGCGCGTGGTGGGGTGTGGACGGTCGGCTGGATATCGTTGGCTCCACTGGGGTTAGGTTGTGCGCGGAACGATTTCGTTGATGACGGATGTGTCTCAGTGGTGGAGGGGGTTTAGCGCGGGGAAGAAATGAATCGTCGGTAGACCACACTGTTTTGGGCCCTGCTTGTTCTGCTGAAAATTTGCTAGCTGGCCTGGACGCACACCGACTGGTTGGCTTGGCGTCGGTTGGGTTTGCTGTTTCAGCCCGGCGTTTGCGTGTCGAACCTGACTTCAGCGTTTGGCGGGGTCTGGGTGTCCGCCGGGTAGATTGCGGGTGGTCCTCCGACTCAGAGTATGCCGGCTCGACGAAAGATGGCTGCGAACGTGGGGAGGGCGAACATCTAGGGTACGTGTGGGTGCCTTGCGTGATGGGCAACCCCATGCCTTCCTGGAAAGTGAGCGACCAAACTTTTTTTCGAATCGCATACGCGCTTTGCTCACCTGGACCTGGCTCGTTATTTTCTTTCGCCGAGACGTCCCCAGACGACTGGGGTGGATCCTGAATTGATGGATGTCGTCGGAGTAGCTTCTGCATGGCTACGAACGTGTTCCACTTGTACCCTTTTTCCTGCGAGACAGATGGGCGAAAAAAGTGACAGGGCGATACGAAATATATACGGGACGGTAACCAAAAGACCTCGGAAGGATCAAACATTCACTCGCTGTCGCGTAGGCTACGGGTGTCAGGTGAAGGCGGGGAAAAAGACAACGGACGCCAATGTCGCCCTACGGGGTGGGGAGTAAGGAAAGCCAGTTTCGAGTTTGGCATGCTCTGGCAAGTATTAATATATTAAGAGACCAAGGACAGACCGGAGAAGGCGGCGTCTTGATCAGCTAAATTTAACTGGCCTGATCATCGCGTCGACCTTGTTTTCTCGCGGTGATTAGATCGGCGTACGAGTTGACTAGACAACAAGTATCATGGCATCAAATCAATGATGGACGATACTCTAAATAGGTTACTTCTCTGTCTTGGTGCTGTTCGGCTAGCCGACGTCAGTGACCGCGTACGGCCGACCACCCTGCTTTCGCCACACGGTCCGGTGCCGATGTTGAATCGTAGACACTACTACATCATGTCAATGGCGGTAGGCGCATCCACGGACCTCGGGGCTGTTTCGCTACAGCTTTGTGAAATGACGAACGATCAACGACGAGTGATGAACCCATTCATATAATTCGACACTGGTTGTGTTTCGAGCACATATGAGAATGCCAGAGAACAATGGAGGACTCGGATATATTAATTTGCCGCTGTTCCTGCAAGCCCACTGCCAGTGGCATGGTGGGGCCGTCACGGGCGAGACCCTGCGAGACCCTTCAAGTTCCCGAATCCCGATATCAGGTTCACGGAGGCGGATGAACGAGCGAAGGAGGGACTAGGGAATTCCGCCTACCACACTTGGGACGACTCGGGTTTCAAAACTTCACCGGTGGGAGAAAGGCGTTCTATTGCAGATAAGTTTGGAGCTACCGGGTACATGGTGCCTTCTGTCTCCCGCCACGTGTCGTTTTTACTCCCAGATCAGGCGCCCGTGGTAGTACTGCGGCAGTGCTCACCGCTTTGTTATCTCTCCGGGGCTTGTTCATATCAATATTGATGTCATCACTGGAGTGATTGTAATACAGTAGCACACCGTGTGGGAGTCTAGAAGCGAGGTGAATCAGTGTGCGAGGGAGGGTAACCTAGGCTGTCGAGCCTGTTTGCTGCGCCCGTCAGGCGCCCCTCTCCGAGGATTAGCCTAGGCTGTGTATAGTACGCGCACGGACAGGTAAAAGGGCGGGATGGGAGCGATTTCGAGCCGGAGAAAGCTCTCGTCAGGGGGCTTAACCGCTACCCCGACCGCCGCCCTTCCAGGGCCGTTTGGGTGAACTACCACTCACTTACCCAACAGAGGGAGTTACCACGAGCAGTGACTGCAATAGTGTGCTGGCAGCGACCCTCCGCGAGAGTGGTTGCAATGTGTGGGTGAAGGCGGATGCAGAGAAGGAGGCTTCTTATCGAGAGAAGCTATTAGTGACCTATGAATAAGTTCCCGGCCGTCCGAGCTACCAGGACCCTTTCGGGTGCTCACTAGTGTTTTTTTTTCGTTCCCATGCGATGATCGTGTTAGTACTAGTCGACACGACCCTCCCTTGCCATCTAGGTGGATTCGCACGAAGCAACACTAACCATAACTTAGACTCGTGACCCGTCGATAGACGCCGATTATCATATATAGATTGGTCACCAGTCTAATAACCCCTATGCTGACGGAACTGTAGCCGAGGAGAGGCAAAAGAGTGGACCTGTGACCTACTTCGGCGATTTAAATTAGGAAGTCCAGATCTATGTTAGGTATGCGTGTGCGTATGTATGCAACTTGGGGGCATGATAGAATCATCAGAATCCTTTCTTATGAACGTCGCATGACGAATGAGGCCGACAGGAACATGACGAGCAAGGTGGTGATGAACCCGACCAATGCGGGGTAAGAAGCGTATTGCGAGATCGCACCAGAACATCCTGTGCAAGTCCCCCCTGCGATCGAACGTCAATCGTTACCACACGCTCAGACAAAGACAAAGCATACCACTGGAGATGGGCGTATATGCCTGTGCCGTATAGAGATCGAATTGCACGGCACTGTTGGGAGCAAGGTAGCCAGGCGCACGTTGTGCACTCGGGCCTTGATCTCCCCAAATCTCGAGGGTGTACTTGGCTTGGGCCAGCGGGAGTTGGGGGTGCGACGTCTGGTACGCATAGGTGTCCCAAAGGACACTCGTCGCCGTTCCGGGTATGATCCCATCGGTAGGCCCCACCGGATAGGTATTTCCGTTCTCGCAGACTGCCGACACGGTGAGATGTGTCGGGGTGACTAGGATGTAGCTAAAGTTCCATGCAAAGGTGATGGGTTCGCCCGGAGCGATCATGTAATACGACGTCGACTGCTGAGGCGGTTGGGTCACGGAGATGAGACCTGGGGGTGCGTTTGGGGGAATGGTAGGTATAGGAGTTGCAGAGAGGGTTTGTGATCCCGTCTGCGACGCCTGAGACTGGGTGGCCGTCTGCCCAGATTGCGGGGCACTCTGGGTCTGCGACTGTGATTGACTTCCACCCTGACTGTTATTTTGACGCTTTTCCACCATGGCCACAGCGACAAGCAAAATAGTCAAACAAAGGAGTGGAGAGAAAAGAAGGGAAGGACAGGAAAAGAAAGTGCGCAGAGCAGCCCCAGACCGTGACTGTAACCTGCTAAGCTGGCTCGATTCATATAGGCACCACTTCCTTTTTTGGATTACACTAGGGTTGGCGGCACAACGCCGTCGCTAGCGAGCCTTCTAGCTTTCCACGGCCCTATCGAGTTCTGGTCAACAGCCTTGACGCAACTCGGGATAGCATCGTGTCTTTGGTGAGTATACTGGGTCAGTGCGTCGACTAACCACGCTGTTGTGACGACGACTATCTAACGTAACGAGTCGCGTGCACGGTGATCGAAGCGCAGTATTAAAGCATCTTCGTCCCGGTATCACCCAGGCGTCCACCACGCTCCCCAAGAGTCCGCTCCTCACCTGATCCCCTCGTACCTCTCACCATGTTCGAGGAAAGCGCGCCTCCCTCCCCGAACCAAGCCCTGGTGGCGCTGGTACCCCTGGAACCTGAATGGCAGGCCATCCTCCACGCCTCAAACCAAGTCGTCTTGTACAACCCGACGTCGCACGCCTTGTCGATTCACAAGTCCTCCAATGTACACGTGCCTGACCGTCCGAATTCGCCTTGCCCGTTTTGTCACCGACCGCTTCCGCCTGGATTTGGACATGATGCGGAGGACGAAGAGGACATTCGCCGCGAAGGCAATTCGCAGAGTCGCGCGTCCAACTATTTCCAGCTGTTGGCGATTTCGAACGAGAGCTCTCGGCCGTCGAGCCCGCCGCCGCTTGGCAACGGGAACAGGACTTCCGCCTTTCCGCGCGAGGCGATGGCCGAGGGATACTTCAAGGCGTTCTTCCAAGAAGAATATCGGTTGGGAATGGGTGCAAATGGAAGCGTTTTTCTGTGTCAGGTTCGCACGAGGTCTACTCGTCCCTGCTCTCGCACGGCTAAATTTGCGATGCTTGTAGCACGTATTGGACGGTAATCCACTGGGTGTGCATGGAAATATTATTGTTATCCAAATGGCTTCACCAACTTTCTCACTCGTCTAGGACATTTTGCCGTGAAAAAAATCGCTGTCGGAGAGTCTCACTCGTATCTTCTCGGTATATTACGCGAGGTTCGTGAGACGTACCAGCACACGTGATTGAACCTCAATGGCTTGCAGATTCGGTTATTGGAAACGCTCCGTCACAGAAACATCATCACTTATCATCACGCCTGGCTGGAAGCATGTCAATTCTCTGCGTTTGGCCCCAAAGTACCTACTCTACAGTTGAGTTGACTGCAGTGGTCATCTTTAAAGATGGATTTAACATCTTCACAGCGTGTTGATGCAATGGGCGGAAGGGGGGAGGTACGTTGACCTCAATTATAGAATATCACTAGATGCTTACAAGTCGGGATCGATAGTCTAGATGACCTGATCGATGTCCGGCTGGGACGACCCACTAGGCTACCTCACATGCGGTCATCTACCTCCACGCCCGAATCTCTCGCTGATCCCCAGTCACCTTCGGCGCGTATCCGAGCCTTTCGTGCAATGAAGCGTGCTCCGCCAGAGGAACGGGAGCGCCTTCGCCAAGAGATGGCAGATAGGTCGGGTAGCCGTGTAGCTGGACAATCGAGCTTGAAAGCGGTCCACCTGTTCAGTGCGGAAGAAGTCAGGAGCCTGTTTTCCGATGTAGTCGAAGGTCTTGCGTTTTTGGTTCGTGCGAGTCAACCCACAACTGATGGGGAAGATGACGCGTCGTATTATAGCATCACAGATCGATTTTGCACCTTGACTTGAAACCGGGGAACGTGCTACTAACTTGGGACGAAGGCAAGCTCATGTGAGTATCCCCACTATTCCACTTCTTTTTTGGTGATGACACTGTCGCTCCATCTAGACCCCGTGCGATGCTGTCAGATTTTGGTACGTCTCGCGACATGATCCACTCTTCTGGTTCGCGTTCCGGAAACACTGGAACGTAAGTGGTTCATCCCACGGTGTTAAAGAGACTCTTCAGATTCCTTAAATCTGGTACACCAGGCTGGAATATGCTTCACCAGAATCCCTGCCTTCCCCTCAGACAGGTCTTCTTCGGGAAGTCGATTCAAAGTCTGACATGTGGTCATTGGGGATGATCCTTTACAAGATGCTTTTCTTCCGACTGCCATATCGTTACGCCACGGAAGGTGAGGCGAGCGCCAGGGACGATGCAGATAAGATGAACAGGTTGGAGCATGAAATTTTGGCTTATCCGGGGTGAGGGGTGCGGTCCCACGTCACGAGCACGGCTGATGATAGTCTTAGTTTCCGGTCCACATCCTCCTTGGTGGCGACTTTTGAGAGTCGATATTTGCCGCGGGCGTTCCTCATGTTGTTGGAGGGCCTTTTGAGCGTCAATCCGTCGGTACGTCCTACAAGCGAGCGGATCGCGGGTGCGATGCGGGAAGGCAGGGTACGTACATAAGAACTCAAACCGGGGATTGTGTGTGACCCAAGGTCGGTCCATGTTCCAGTTCAGTCCCGTGACATCAACGCCTCGAGCGTCATCGGGGTCTTTGATTCCTGTCAAACGGTCGCCCGACAGGGGTCGTCGGGAACTGAGCCCAAGTAACTCACGTGCGCTACCGCCCGTCCCCATTCCCGAAGCACGTCACCGTGAAGCGGCCAGTCAGTGGGACGAGGATGATACGTCGGTTCCATCGAGTGAGAGGGATGAAAAGAGTCCATTGCTTCGTCTTCCCTCGCCGTCGTCTGAGGAGGACAACCGAGGATCCTTTGAACGACTTCTTGCGGATATCGGACATGCACTCGGGATACGTGCCACACAGGAGGCTTTCCTAAGGAGTGCGAAAGCATGTATGCTGGCGGCCAAGGTAGTGTCCCACCGATTTTGACTGGTCGAGTTGATCACGTATTCATGCTCGCAGGCCGTCTCAGTTGCGTCTGTTTGGGATCACGTGCGGCACCAGCCTGTCGTATTGGTAGCGTTGACGATTGCTGCCATGACGGACACGATGTCAGCGCAGCTGCAGGTTTCCCTAGTGCTGGGTATGTTTCATGTGGTGATGCTGTGGGTCGTTGGTCGTGGGGACGATCGATATGTTTGATCGTATGAGGCTACCGTCCCGATACACACCATTCGGCGGGATGGGCAGTCCTAGTCAGTAGTTTCTGGAAACCACCACTTCTTAATTCAGATCATGCTTGTCCACAACCACCGTATCGGTGGATTCAAAAGTTGCTACAAACCAGTTTTAAAAGCTCAGACTGTCGGCTACCAATAAGCGTCGTTTGTGACCCTAAATTTCGCCGACCTGTCCTCCAATCAGGCCTCTCGAATGGCCTACGAAAGTGCCGTCAAGCGTAACGTTATACACTGTCCTCCTGAGCGGCGGTCGGCCTGACTGCTGCTGAGTTCTGTTGTGACGCCTTTGAATTGTGCTTCGTTGCGGTTCGTCGCTGCTCAGACTCTTTCCGACAGCACTTGTCACCAGCCGCACCATTCGGGAGATGGCCTCCGCCCTTGCAAGTCCGTCATAACTCTAGTTCCGGGCGGAGTATGAATTCAACGTTGAGTAGCCGGTAATCACATGCATGCTGTACGGTAGAGATATTACCATCCACCGACATGTGCCGACCAGAGCGATGGCCGTCCTCTCAAAGATTCTCGGCCAGTCCATCCGAAATGTCCAGCTCAGACGGCTCTTGTCCTCCAGACAGCCTCTCCTCCTCCTCTTGGCATCCATCCTCGTCTTCCGCTCTGCCTTTCTTTCCTCCAACACCACCACAGCCAACTCCGTCGCATTTCCCACCCATTCTCAGGCGGATATTTCCTCTGACGCCCACTTCTTTCCCCTCCAGCCACAACAGCAGAATGGAAAGTCGAAACTCTCCCTCTCTTCCTGGCAACAACTCAGATCCCTCTTGCGAATCATCATCCCGTCCATCCACTCCCGCGAGTCACTTTTGCTCCTCGCTCATTCCTGCTTCCTCGTCCTCCGCACAGTACTCAGCGTGGCGGTAGCCAAACTTGACGGCCGGATCGCCAGAGACCTCGTCAGCGCAGACGGCTATGGCTTTCTCAAGGGTTTGGCTCTCTGGTTTGCTCTGGCCGTGCCAAGCATCTACACCAACTCTATGGTTCGCAGACGATCGATTCCCTACAGAGACGGGTACTGACCCATCCACCAGATCCGCTACCTTCAGTCGAAACTCTCACTTCGTTTTAGGGATCGACTCACTCGGTATATCCGCGACCTTTACCTCTCCTCCGCGCCTCACCTTCGCTATTACCGCGTTCCTCTTCAGGGCATCGACCAGTATATCACAGCCGATGTCGAGTCGTGGGCAGAAAGCGTCGCTGGCATATAGTACGTCCCTCGTCCCTGCCAAACACGGCCGTTCGCGCATTGACCCTTACGCATACAGTGGGAATATAATGAAACCATCTCTGGATTTGTTGCTTTTTACTTCACAGCTTTCGCGGTCTCTCGGGTTCAGGGGCACTTTTCTGTTGTTTGGAAACTACTACCTTACGATCAAGGTATGGTGATATCCTCCTTGGCCGCACATATGGTTTCTCAACATTTTGTCAAGATTCTCCAAGCGGTCACGCCCGCATTTGGTCGACTTGCTGCTATCGAGGCTCGTTTGGAAGGCGACTACCGTGCCGGCGTTGGACGGGT
Organism: Boletus sp. MG55; assembly: GCA_003313885.1. Taxonomy (NCBI): domain Eukaryota; kingdom Fungi; phylum Basidiomycota; class Agaricomycetes; order Boletales; family Boletaceae; genus Boletus; species Boletus sp. MG55. The sequence continues at coordinate 3,173 of QGOI01010469.1, read as the reverse complement.
GGGAAGAGAGAGCGAAGAAGTTGCGCAAGTACCTATTTCTGATGCATATATTCACCTCTGACATTCTGGAATACAGCTTCTACAATGGGGGGCCCCTTGAGCGCGACATTCTCACTCGCGCTTACCTCCGTCTCATAAAACACGTTAATTCTATTTACAAGATCCGGATTGCATATGAATGGACTGAGGATTTCGTGATCAAGTATCTGTGGAGTGCTGCTGGGTACGGGCTTATTGCCGTGCCGTTGTTGATTACGCGCAAGCAAGGTGATGGCAGGGACCAAGCCACCAACGATGGCGTTGTCGCGGGTCGTACGGAAAGTAAGTCAGCCAAATCTTGATTTGATGTGGATTCCTGTTGACGCATTTGATCTCAGCGTACATATCTAATCGTAGACTCCTCCTTTCACTCGCAGATGCGGGCGGGCGACTCATGTATGCGTATAAAGATTTAGTCGAGGTCGCTGGATTAACTGGAAGGTGCGTCGAGATAAATCGTCTCATAATATCCGTGTTCTGAAATCACCGTTTAGATTATATACCCTTCTATCGACCCTACATAATCTTACGGCCCTTCCACCAGCTCTTTCGGGCGACGGTAACACCTTTGAGCTACGGGATGTCGATGTCTGCATCCCTTCTCTTACACTTTCCTCACCTGCTTCCAACGGTTCTGCAAAGGACAAAGATGTTTCCTCTGCTTTTGACGAGGACGTAGAACCCCTAGATCATCTCTCTGGGTCTGGAACGACCCTCGTCCGGGCACTGAGCGTCACTCTTCGCCCTGGAATGCATCTCATGATCACAGGCTCCAACGGCGTGGGTAAGACCGCTGTCGCGCGCGTCCTGGCGGGCCTTTGGGCACCTATTGGTGCCTGTGCGCACATCACCCGTCCCGCGTCCGATGCCGCCGCTACGAACGGGCGTCCAAGACCGGGTGTGTTCGTCGTTCCGCAGCGCGCGTACATGGTGACGGGTTCGTTGTTGGAGCAGGTGATTTACCCGCAGACGCTGGGCGAGTTTTACGCCGTTCATGGAGGGAACGCAGAGGAGGGGTTGAAGGAGTTGCAAGCAATCTTGAAAGCGGCTCATCTTGGGTATCTCGTGGAGAGAGAAGGAGGGTGGGGGACGGTCAAGGAGTGGAGGGACGTGTTGAGTGGAGGGGAGAAGCAACGAGTACGCCATCCGATCATAGCACGTATTGAGTCTTTTTTTCCCTGACGGTCCTTGTCCCTTGCTAGATGGCACTGTCGCGCGTGTTTTATCATCGACCCAAGTTTGCCATTTTGGATGGTACGTACTTTTGACTACGTTAGCTCGCCCGCTCTCATGTGGCGTTGGGATAGAATGTACAAGTGCTGTGTCGAGCGACGTCGAAGGCCGGATGTACGAACATGCCAAGTCGCTCGGCATCTCGCTCATCACGATCTCTCTGAGGTACGTCGAACTCCAAGTTTTTCTATCCTCGCTTGCGCCCTCACTGATCGAGTCTCCACCGGACGCGTGCAGACCCTCTCTGACGAAATATCACACGCACTTGCTTACCCTCATCGGGGACGGTACGGGACGATGGACGTTCACCCCTATCGCACTCTCTTCGCCGGAGATCACTATCAACACTGATGCCGACACCGCTTCTTCCAACGCCGCTCCTTCACAGCCAGATACATCCATATGCACGACGACTCCGGATGGTGGACCCGCCGCTGATGATCTCATCCGCGTATTGGAAGAGATTCGGACATTGGAGGGACGGTTGGAAGAAGCCAAGGCGTGGGAGGCGCGAGTGAGGGAGTTGGAAGAGGCGTTACAGGTTCAGAAGGGGGGTGATCCGGCTCCCTGAGGGACAATGGATTGCGAGTGATGGAGCGCGGTGTTTCCAGTGACATTATTGTTTTCACGAAAGCGGTACTTGGAGATACCGATGATTACCGGGTGGACGCTGGTGAATCGACACCTGTGTACCGCGTAAAGCGGGGTAATATTGGGGTAATATACTTTGGGTTGTACTGCCCCTTCTCACGCTGGAGAGCAACCGCGCTCGAGCAAGCAACACAGCTCTCAGGCTAACAACTTCATCAAGCAGATAAGCCATGTTTACAGGATACTGGTATAGGGCCCGCGTAGTTGTCAACGAGGTCCCTGCGGACAATGTTCGGCAGCCCAAAGGGGTGCACTCTTGATATTGCCGTGAACATGCACGACTTCCACTTACATTGTCCTCGTCGCACCAGTGCACCCCATGCCTTTCGATTCCCTTCTTGCGCTACCGCTCATCGTCAGCCACCACCAACAGACTCTGCCGAGGAGACCGCGACCGTGCTGAGACAAGGACGAAGAGAGACCATTCCATGGTGATTGCCGAACCTGCATTCGCACTCGAAACAGAGGACTACCACGACGACCTCGAACTCTTGGACTTCGATTAGTTGCTAATAGTTCATTCGTGTGTGGACATGATTTTCAGTGGTTGCACGACAGCCGAATTTCATTGGTTTTTTGCATTGGACAGACCCAAGTGGTTGTTTTGCACGATTATTGAGTGTTAGGCGCATCACTGAAAACAATGCGGGGCGGATTCATTGGTTTTATCGCTGAAAATTCGGTGCTATGCGATATATGCAATGACTACCGTGCAAATCCCTTCCCACAGTGTAGTCTCCCGTAGGCAGACCAAAGAGTCGAAGGAATATAGTTGTTTCCTCCCCCCATTGTGATGCAAGCCCGCTGGCATCCTAAGCACGTGTACGATACCCGGCTGCACCTCGTAGAGGTTTCCATGTGATCTGCAGATTGCCTCTTGACGAAGTTCAAGGTCAGAACGGGATCAGCCATATCCCTCGGTGGTCAATGCCAGATTAGGCAAAGCTACCCCTCATCGAGCTTCCGCCTGCCTCCATTCACGCCTTGGCTTCCACCCACCGTCCTTCCAACGTCCGGAATCTCTTTCAACATATAGATGTGATCCCCACACTCCCACGCTCACAATTTCTTGGTGTCCAGAGTTGCGCAGAAGGCTTTGGTACAGCGGCGGTACAGCATACGAGGAAAAACCCAAGGCATAGTACCCCAACGCGTATGGTATGCTGAAATAGCGATCGACGTACGTCCGTGGTCAGATTCGGCAACGTCACGAACGAGTTCAGATCGTCGATGGAACATACATACCTAGT
>QGOI01010456.1:0-10311 GCA_003313885.1 Boletus sp. MG55 | reverse complement strand
TAGTACTAACTCTCGCACTTGGCAGTCGCCAGGCGTGTGTGGGCGAGATAAACGGGGTTGTGCAGTACACGATCACGTGTTATCAAAAAAGCCTTGGCCCACCGACCCCGCTACCGGCTCCCGTTCAAAGCAACCATGAACCAGCCGAGCCAGCCAAACACGTCTGGTGGGGGTGGAGGTTTCGTTCAAAATCCCCGTCAAGAGATGGAATATATCTGCGCAGGTAGCTTCCTCCCTTACGTTGGCGGCATCGTATTCTCTGACAAACATTCAAAGATTGTGGCGCTAAAAATGAGATAAAATCAAGGGAACCTATCCGTTGTCGGGAGTGTGGTCACCGGATCATGTACAAGAAGAGAACGAAAAGAAGTAAGCCATCCCTTCACTTTCGGGCACGTGCATTCAAGTTTCCGCTAGTGGTTCAATTCGAGGCTCGGTGATCTTCACGGTCATCATATTCCTGTCGTGTTCGATCCTTGACATTCAAAGTCACTATGCAGTGCTCTCACTTATTCGACTCTACTGGCCTACCAGCCAACCCTATGCATAGCGCTTGGCTGGATATGCTGTATCTAGGAGCACAGTACGAGTGGTGGCATCGGATGTATGGTACGCGCGAAGGATCCTTTTGGAGCAATACGAACAACATAACTTCCACGAACGTCAATTACATTCAGTTATGTACGAATCGCACCTCGACAAGTGCGTAGCTTAGTGACGTCTAAATACTAGTATAAACTATACGTGCATACATTGTACTCGCCCGCTCTGAAACGCGGTTGTGGGGAAGACTAATAGCAATGATTCTGTACAGTATTTAGGGAGATACTAAGTGGACAACGATTTGCTCATATGACGAAAAAAGAAGAAAAGAAAAGAAAAGAAAGGCTGCTACCTCACCACTTCCCCAGCCTTTTGAACCAAAGGTTCAGAAAGCATGTTACAATAACGCGGTCCAGGATGGTGACACAACGAGGAGCAACCATGAGTCTTCTACCCTCTGCAGACCACACTGCTACGTGCCTATCCCTTGAGTCGACACACTAACATGACGCCTGGGTTGGCAATCACACAACGCTCAGAGAAAAGTAACACTCACAAACATGTCTTGCCCATTTTCTTCACGTTTCCATTTGTACTCGATTGCAGATGCCTTGAACCTCCGGGATCTACTCAGCCGCATCTCAGCAAAGTATATCAACACTGTAGGCTTTAGAAACTTACTGGCCACCATTCTTTACTTTGCGCAAGTCTTTTGCAGAAACCTAGACGCCGGAATAAACATAGCGGACGCGCGAAGTGCATGACGTGATTTACCTCGTCCACGCCAAACCACACTGTAGCGTTGAAACTAGAAAACCATTCTATATGCCCGGCCGTCTCGAATATCAAGGTATCTAGGTTCTTGCGATGGAAGGTCGTGGTGCCCATAGAGTGACCAGTCAACGGATGCGAAAACTGAGGACAGGTGCTTCAGTATCAAGGCGAGAGCTAGGACGGTGAAAATGACCTTGTAGAGCTCCAATTCCTCTGCGGCATTTTCTAGTACCTGTAAGACGCGAAAGGTACGCATGTCCGCATTGCTATCGGTACTGAGAACAAAGCGGAGCACAATGTCAGACTCGGCCATATCAAAGTGAGCGCAGTGCGGAGTAGAGCGTATAGACTCGGTGAGTAGAGTCTCACTGCCAGTATGTGAGGAGGATTTTCAGCGCTGAGCAAATTGACGCAGGCGAATGATTTTATGGCGTACGCTTTCTTTCGATTAATAGAGACCCGAATATATATGCAGTCTATGTTTGATCCGAGTAAGTATAATTTGTTTTGGGGAATGAACTCGGTTTAATCGAGCAAGTGCGAAATGGATACATGCTTGTTGTGTTATATCTCGCACTTCGTTATTTGTACGTGATGCCACGACCAATGCATGTTAAATTCAGGAGCACGATGAGGTCACCGACGAGAGACCTGCCAAACAGTGTGTCGGAATCCAGGAACAAGAGCGAGGAGAGCTCACCTTGTTCTCTTGATCAAGTCCCAGTGACAAGGATGCGCGGTCCAGTTCTGGAAACCACATCGAACAGTATTTTCGCTTACCGATTAGAACGGATAGAGTTAACCGCGGATTCCCAGCTGGCGACCAGGACCCTGTTGGCCAGAGGTCAGTGTTCAGTTGGGTTGAGCCAAAAACACGGATGTTGACAAGGAAACAATAATTTATCCAAGATTGTGATCTGCCTCGAGGCCCATCTCAGCAGGGAGATATCATAAACGTGAAACTTTTTAAGCATCATGGCCCTGCCAGTGGGTCGTCGGGGACTCGTCATGATAGGTCCTTGCAAGGGTCCTTGCCAAGTTCTCGCCGGCTAAGTCGACTCGTCAAGTTCGGTCGAACTGTTCAAACTTGTGCACCAACCAAGCTCATGAGTATATCACGCCCGGTCACCGGGGTTAGACGGTAAGAGCTGGTTAAGTCCGGTTACAGGTAAAATTTGTCGCCACGTCAGCCCTGACTCTCAGGGGACCCTGGATGTTGACTATTGCCCGCGACGGTACTGATACAGGGATACTCACTCTTGGCCGCCGTGATGGCGTCGTAAAAATGGTCGTATCGATTGCACTAACCTATACGTGGACTGCCGCATCATGAAGTCCGATGATGATGATGTGATTATTTGGCCATCTACGCCAAAGCTCAGGTAAACAACTAGGTCGAGTCAGGTGAGACGGTACCGAACGGCCGGCCGGTTGCACAGGCTTCCGAATATGGTCTGTGTCCCTGATGGACCGCCCAAGTTAGGATATGTCGGGGCGGCGGAGGTTGAAACGGCTAGCTGCGCAGATATGGTGACCCCACTCTGATGCGTCAGCCAAGTCGGCACGACCGGCAACCAGTGCATCGCGAACTCGTCTTCAAAGCATCCAACAGCTTGTGGTCTACCGACGCTGACAGAAAGGAATTTACACGGCTTCGGGAGTTGTCCAGTTCCTGACCAGCAATTTTCCTTGACACCACCCATAGGCATGCCTGACGAAACTCCAAGAAGCCTGTCTGGCGATGGTGACCTTGTGAGTGTGACTGATCCCGAGTGTGTAATGACATTGATATTGTAAAATTGTCCACGCAGGACTCAGACAACGACACCCAGTCTCACGCCGAACAAGATACTCAGAGCTTAGGTCCAGGCAAACCTGGAAGAAAGAAAAACCCAAAGTGAGTCCCTCATCTTCCACCAAGCGCTGATATTCACTTTCTCAAGTTCCCAAGCCGCGCGGAGAGACCAGAATCGCATAGCCCAACGAGAGTTTCGCCTAAGAAAACAACAGAAGGTGCGTTGTCTGGCATAGTGGTACCGACAACATGTTGAGTAGTTGCGTTCATCATAGATACGTGACCTGGAAGCTCGCGTGGAGCTTCTTTCTAGCTCTCAGGATGAGGCATTCACCGATATGCGGGCCATCCTCAAGGGTCGGTAATCATGTCTTTGGTCATTTGATGTTGGCCTTCATCTCCATTCCCAGACCTCATGGCTGAAAACCTGCATCTACGTAATTTGCTCAGGAGTGTTTCTGGATTTATCGCCGAAGGGAGTGGTGGTATGATACAGAAACTCGGTTTCGAGATGCACGAATGGACTGCGTTTCTCGACAAGGCGGAGACAGACACCGCTTGGGAGAGCTTTCAATCTCGCAAACACACCCAAAAGACATCGCAGACCTCAAATGCGATGTCATCAATGCTGGGTCCTCAATCCAGCGTTTCGAAGCGGCCTCTTGAAGAGGATGGTCCCAATGTTCGTTTGAAGAAATCCAGGACTTTGACTAGTGACACCTCTACGGAGCGGCCCGACAGTTATCACCTTCTTATGCCAATGAACTCCACCGTGTCTGCTCCCTCTCATCCGCCGGCCCCTTCAATATATTCTTCGGCCGCACGATCGCCACAAGAAAATATATTCTCAGAAGTGCTCCGTAATGGTCACGCGAATTCACCTGTCTTCATGGCGCAGACCCCCTCCGGCACCCCTGCACATTATCCCACCCCTTCGACATCTAGTACATATTCGTCATACATGCCACCAATGGGTATTGGGGTTGACCAAGGAATGAATTCTTTACCTTATCCGCCGCCCAATAAAAATGGGGCTGTAACCTCCCAGCAGCGTATCCTTCCTACGCCACAGAGTGATGAACCAGAAGATGAAGAAGCGTCGCTACTGGAGATGCGAGATCCCAAAAAGATTGAAGCCTTCAAGCTTATCAGGTATGCGCCGCCTGAGGGGTGTATCAACTTGCAATCTAACCGCGCTTCGAGGTACCATCTCGAGAACTATATGAGAAATAGCGCCTACTGCTTGCCCTCTTCATTACGTCCTACGCTGGTCCAAAGGTAGACTTTCTTTCCTTCTGCCTGGTATTTCGGGCCTGTTCGTTGATTGATCGGCTTTCATAGGACAATCAACCACGGTGTGTTTCTGTCTCCGTGTCGAGTGACGTACGGTTCCTGACGCAAAACAGAAAGTGTTATCGACCGCATCGTTCATCCTGGGTTACGGGATCGTATTATCCTGCTGCGAGGTCGGGTACCATGGTCTGTGCTCTGGATTGATAGACTGATGTTGTTTCAGGCCAGTTCTCTTTGACAGATTGCCTTTTTGACTATAAGAAAGCGATCAAATTGCACGGCGACGATGTTCTTGTACACAGTAACTGGGAGTTGCCAGAGTGGTGGTTGCGAAAATACTCGTTAGGACGATACCCTGTTTGCGATCGTCGCGGCTGCTGACTTTCTGAACAGGTTCTTGATTGAAAATGGCACACTCGTTATTTGCAATCGCTGGAGACGAGAACGAGGCGAGAGTGAGCTCACATTGTCTGATATTGGTGCCCAAGGCGACTCGCCTGTCTCTTAAGTTTATATCTTGTTCCTGTATTCTAATGGGCTAAAAGTCTAGCTAGCTTTTCAGGGGGCAAATACTTTATGTACGTGCATATTATGATGTAAATCGAGATTCCCTCAGATTCCATGTATGAGATACTCGTAGTAAGCCTAATGGAGGTGCTGTCAAACACATCGTCTTGTCTGAGGAACAAACGATCCTCACTAGAACGAACTGACATGAACAATCACCAGGAAGCTTTTCTGACGCCCGGTATCTCATTGTTCAATGCCTTCAGTCGGAATTGAAACTACGGCGTCTCGGTTAGAACGAGAGTCAACGACCGAGGTGCTCAAAGACGTACCCTGCAAAGGCCAAATTCGCTCATGACACCCCGCCCGCGCCCAGACTCGGTACACCGGTTGACCACGGACGTCGGACGAGTGTACCTCCCAAACGCGTTGAGTTGCAACTGGGCTTGGTGGCGCACGTGAGGCGGCAGCGTCTCGTTGCGGGCGACGTAGAGATATGCTCGGCGTATCATCTCGTTCTCCATGACATCGCTGCGCGCTTTCATGTCCCGAAGGACGCGAATGTTGGGACGAAAGTTGGGCATGTCGCGGTCAGCGTGTGTGTATCCGAGGCGTAGTGCTCGTCCGCTCTATCCTTCCCGGCTACGAGAGCCAAACAACCATCAACTCGGAAAGAGTCGGCCTGCTCGTCATTTTTTTTTTTTGCAACACGCTACCGCCCGCCCCCCAAAAAAGAGCATTTCGTGGAGCGAGGCTATGGGGAGAGACTACTAGGTAGGCCGGCACTGGCAACTCTGTATTCTACCGCCGTCCATGCTCATCGCTCTCTGCAGCCCTAGACATGTCCGGTATTCTTCGCATCACACATCGGCAACGTCGCACATTCATCTCGACCCTCTTTGGGCTCACTTTCTTTGCCTCGGTCTTGACCGTTTCTGCGTCCAGCGTTCTACCATGCCCTGTGCGGTCTGACCGAAACTATCACGCGGATAGTGAACGGAAGGCACGGGGAGGTGGATCACCAGCGGTCGTGGAGAAGAGGCCCAGACGCTGGATACAGGAGAGGGCTGTTACCGAGCATTGACGGTGTCTGTAATTCATGTACGGGTTGACCACTCCGTCTCTTGTCTCGAACGGTGCTGTGTCAGTTGATTCCAACGGACATGTCGGGTCTGATCGGGTGTAAAGAAAAAACACGCTGGTAGAGTTCCGTGGTGGTCTGGAGGAATGTGATCATATTACAATGCAAATTTCCGCGTAAAGGTATCGCAGCGATAGCAGATGAAATACTAGAAACATGCGTGAAGATGGTCACTCTATTGCTCTGATCTGGTCATTTTCACTTCGTTGTTGACGGTAATATTCTTCCTGTTCTTGGTGTGTTCCACTGGAAAACAGCATGTCACATAAGTAGCTATACAGGGATTAGGGTGCTGAAGGAAGACGCACGGAAGAGGATGCTCCTCAATAAGTATGCAGGCTATGAATACGAGAACGTTGATCGCGATCTGTGAAATGAAAACCACACGCAATGCAGTTGCATATGACTCTACGGCAGCCTTCCGAAGAGAAGGTGCAAGGTCTGGAATCGAACCGATCGAATGCCTAATAATAATACGCGCAGTCCCGTCAGTCCATAAATGTAGGCAGTGCTTCAAGGGCTCTCTTACCGTATTTCTTCTATGATCTGGGCAAAGGGGAGGGTGTTAGTATGCAAATGAAGCTGCTCGTATCAACCTCGCCGCTGACATCTGAAGATCCAGGCCCCGTAATTCGCTTCCTCAATTGATCGAGCAGAACGCTCTGGATCAGCGCGCCTGACAAACTAACCCCAAGAACTTGACCTGTGGTGCGAAATAGATATGTGACTAGATGGCATGGACAATCAAACTCCCGTCATTCTTGTGAGAATGTGAAGCTCACTTCCGGTGGCCACAGCCATATCTTCTTTGTAAACGCCTGCGATCATCGCCTGCATGACCCAAGCGTAAGATGGAAAGACGATAAATGATCAAATGCTCACGATCAACGTGGTCGTTATGAGGCTGGCCATTCCAAATCCTTGCGGTACGATGTCAAGCCACAGGTTAAGAGTCGACGTCTTGTCATTCCAAAAAGCGACGAGTACGCTTGCTAATATGCAGAGCGCAGCAGAACCCAGAGTGAGATTGTAGAGCTTTCCGGTTCTACGCATCCACCTGGATAGCCCGGGGGGTCAAGATTAATTTTTTCGGTAGCGGGAACAAGACCGACCAGCCAGCCAACACACTGCCCGTCGACAATGCGACCTAACGCAGGTAAGTTTCGAACCATGGAGGGACAGGTAGGACATACGGAGTGGGGTAACAAATGGAGACCTATTGAATTAGATCAGATCATGAGGGCTCGCAGAAACCCTTTCCGCTCACCGGCATTTGTGGACGAATTCAACCTGACTGCAGAAAAGTACAATGGTACGTTATAAAGCTGTGAAAGAGGCGATCATCGTCATGGAGGAAACATATTCACTTGTTGACACACTAACCATAGAGAATGCAGTCATCGACGCCATGAAATTGGCCAAGGAAACGGCCAACGGTGTGCGTTGCATTATTAAACGTAGCGGCATAACAGGATACAGCGCCCATCGCGCCTCGACATACATGAATGCCAGCCCGAAGATACCGCTCATCGCGAGCAATCCCCATATTAGCGGATGCGACCACGGTAGCTCTTCTGTCGTTTTGATACTGAATGCAGATAACATGCTCGCAACGGAAACAACCAGTGTGAAAGAGCCAAGGAAATCTATACGACTAAGTTTTGAAGATGTTCCTTCGTTTGCGACGGCATCGGGCAACTTTATGTTGACCTTGAGTGCGACTAGAGTGAAAGAGGTGAGTAGTAATGGTGCCTATCCGAGAAAGGTAGATCAGCCTCTTTCGGCAGCTTGCGACAAGGAAACATGATCACCTGCAAGAGGAAAGCTGCACGCCTGGTTTGAAAGTAAGTAAAGCAACGATGCCACGTTGATTGATAAACATACCATCCCCAGGTATCGTTTATCCATCCTCCGATGGGACCGCCCAAGCCTGCTCCAAGGCCGAACAAGCTGATGGCAATATTTTCGGGAACTGATCCCGAACCGTCGAACGGAGTAACTTACATATTTGTCATTCCTTGATACAGACCTCTGTGCTTTCTGGGAAAGGTGATTAGTGCGACCGATGGACAGGTAAGGAAAAGCTGGCTCTCACAATGGCACGAGATCAGTGATGGCAACGCTGGTAACTTGGAAGACGTGAATTTCGAGACGGAACGAGCGATGATCATGAACTGACCCGTCATAACCCTTGATGACAGGTGTCGGTGAGTAATGGTCAAATTTCAATAGGCGTGAATGACGGACGCACCCGCCTCCACCCATACCAGCGATCGCTCGTGCAAGAATGAGCGTTTCCATCGAAGGGGCAAGACCACAGGCGATTGTGCCAGAGCCTGCGATAGATTAGGAAGTGGGTGTTCCTAGCGAGATCTGCGAGACCCACCGAATAGAGTCAAGGCGAGAAGCATTGCACCCTTCCGTCCCAAAATGTCTGCTAGTCGCCCTGATAAGAGTTTAGAGCCAGGACGAGGAGGGTGATCGTAGGAACTCGCCATATAGGGGAGTGAAGCAACAGACGGAGAGCAGGTAGGAGGTGCCGAGATATGAGGACTGTTCTGACTTGCTGAAGTAGCTCCCGATGGGCGACACGAGCGTAGCCACGACTGTGCCTGTTGGGACAAGGTTGGAAATGACGCATGTCTGCAGATCCACGGGAACGTCGTACCGTCGAGAGCGCCGAGAAAGACAGCGCTCCAGAGACCAGACACGATCCAGAAGAAATCGACGCGGGAGACATTGTTTAACGACGGGGGGTCTTCCGGAGCGGGAGAAGGGAGAGAGTCGAGGGAGTTGTATGGGGTATGTGAGGTATCGAGGAGGGGTCGTGATTCCGTTGGATTGCGGGAAGACATGACGCAGGCCCTGCACATGGACGGGGCTAGGTGGAATATATAACATGGCAAGTACTGGCTCGCGTCGTTTCACGTCCAATGTCATTCTCCGTGTACATCGGTCGTGACCCAACCGAACTTTGTTCAGATCCTCTGTTCCGTGAGCCAGAACAGTCCCCAGCTTGTCCCCGAACGCCCTGCACACACACACTGTCCATCAGCTGCCATCACACTCCAACCATCCCCCTTCATCTCGCCACCCGCATACGAACAACCGTGTCTTCTCCGCACTCTCCGCACTTGCCAAGCATGATAACATCTCGCTCGTGTGTGAATGTTGTCCCCTCTGGGGCAAAATGCCCTCTGCCGACGGACGATGACGCCGACGTGCCCCTCCGAGGGAGTCGGAGCATGCAGCACATTTGGGTTGAGCAACCACTCCATCAAGCCATCGCCTTTGGCACCACCCTCGTTCCGCCATGATAAGCGACCTTACAGCATCTCGCCCTCCGACTGAGCTCATCTCACAGAGATGGCATCCTACCAATCGCTCACCATCCGGCCGGCACCGTTCTCATGAGGACGGGAATCGCTTACTAGCGCGGAATGGCTTAGTTGCTCCTGCGGGATTGCAAGTCAAGTTTATCTCTCGACAAAAATAGCAGCCAACTCAGTGTTGACTCATTGACTTCCCTCTGTCCCCTACATGACACTTTCCACTCCGTCGCGCTCTGCCGCCTCTTCAAGTTCTTCACAGGCAGTCGCGGGATCATTCTGGTCATTTGCCTTGTGATCGGGGATTGTATTCACAAGCGCGTCCGCCAGGGTCCCTGCGCGGGATGCATTCTCAATCGAGTGTTCCAATAATATTTGCCTGAAAAACGTAATATGGCCTCTAACCCTGCACACTTGTTCCGAGCAAGCTAGCCATGCTCCGGTGAAACATCGAGCCATGTACCGGTGATCATCGACATGTGCCAGATTCGGACTACCTCAACCTGGTCATCGGAGCCTCGTAAGCTGGAGTCAAGGTTTCCATCCGATCAGCGGCGCAGAGAATGGTCAGGGTGTTGAACTCGCCGGAGCTTGTGTGGTTCTGTCATTGCATGTTTGATTCCGTCACATCGCAACCACAACGGTTGCTCCACACGGGGATTATGTGGTCCTGCCAGTGTACGTCCATTGAGCTGTGGGCTGACAAGTCAACACGAAAAAAATCGAGCAGGGACGTTGATCCGGCCCACTCAGCAGTACGAAAACTCTGTGCAGAGTCTGCGCACAGAATATAAAAGGGTTAGCGTAGTTTTCATGCTGTAAGACACATTTTAGAATCGCTTAGATGCTCTCTTGAGCCAATCAGGATGGGCTTGTTCGGTCACGCAAGAGTCGTCAAGCGATAACGTTACAAGTCTGCTTTGCTGATA
>QGOI01010432.1:0-25038 GCA_003313885.1 Boletus sp. MG55 | reverse complement strand
CCAGGCACCCTCCATACATATATACAACATATCAGAAGCCCAAGGGTCTGGGATAAAGGCCAATGATTTTATAGCATAATCTCCTCCTGACCTTTTTTGACTCAGGGCAGCTGTCCTGATCATCTTTCTGCCTTGGATAACATATGGGAGGCTTTACTACACATATTACCTTGAGTTCCATCACCTCATCTAATTTCCTGGGCTGTTGGATGGCTCTCAGAATGCTTTTTCTACCTTTTCAGTAATAGGGGTATAGAAAATAACATATGGAATAGATGGTCAGGTCAACTATCCAGGACTCTAGTATACCACCAGATCATATCTTCCCAAAATTTCTGAGATTATCCAACCATATTTGAAGCCAGGAGAAATGAAACAAGCCTGTAATAAGTGTGGGAAACGATTCCAAAACATCAGAAACTTTGAAGCAAAAGTGAAAAACATAGCAGTGTGGCTTCCACAGTTCACATCTGGGTATTCAAAGTGATAGAATGATTATATACCATATCCTATAGCATAATTCTACAGCCTATGTGATGTTCTGTGTAACTGAATTGCAAAAAATGCAAATATATATATATATTCCTGAACCTGTAGGGGACATAGTGTACTGGGCGTTAATTCGTGGGAATGACAAGGTTGCGGTGTCATCCTATTCAGGGTGTGCATGGTCGGTGCTCCTACCTAAAGCAGTATTGGGTGCATTGGGTACTGAATCCCAGGGTTGTTTTTCCTGATAAGGTCCAACTGTTGCTGCATACTTTCAGGGACTGCCTTCATAACAGATATGGTGACTGGTCGTTTACATTGTCAGGACAATCCATCTGTTCACACACAACCACCATGCAAATCACACCATTATACACTTCTAACATTCTCCACATAGCGATGCCAGTAGCAGGTGAGCACAGACATGTTTTGGTCATTGAAGGTGTGGCTCTGTGAGAGTCGGATGTGATCGATGATCATGTTTCGCTGGATAAGCTGAGGTGGTTCTTTGCCCATGAAGCAATTGGTGACCTCCAACCTTTACTGGTCATCTGCTGGTGAGCCACCTGTTACAGAATGGGAGGACCCCCTATCTTGTCCTTCATTCACATTACAGGACTTGTGGACAGACTTCCAGCTGAACACGGAGATTCCTCAAAGCCAGTGGGATGAGCTCTTTAGCTTCAACCATTATGATGCCAAGGGGAACAGCCTTACCATGGAGGCAATGGACACTGTCTTCTAAAGCAGTATGCCAGACTCTTTCTTCTTTCTACTTATATCACCTTGCACAGACACTCTCTCCTCGGCAGTGCTCTCCTTACACACTGACTCATGATCCTACTTTACCTGATCCCGGTTTGTCCTGCTTCCATTTCATATTTATATCTCACCTTCTGTTATCGCCCGCTGAGGCTGTAGTCTTAGGTTCCGTTCCGTTCCCTCCTGGTTTACCTCAGGACTTATTTATATTCTGAGTCCACTATGGACTCTGATATGTATGGCCTATGAAAGGCCTGCTTCTTTCTCTCATGTACCTTACCTTGATCTACACAATCTACCGCCTAGTGTCAAGAAGCCACACTGAGCTCCTTCATTCGACCTCCACATCTCCTCGGATCTCAGCCCTTCTGAGAAGTCTTCCCTTTCTGGGTCAACTTAGTTTCAGCATGTGCCTTTGCCCATAGATGGTGCTTGGAAGCCTCTGCGACTCAAGAGTTGTCACTGTCATAGCCATTCAGGGATACCTTGTTAGGATCCAGGAACATGCAACTTGACCTGCCGGTCTAGCATTATTTGTTCACTTCAAGTTGAAGCATAACAAAAGATCAAGGTGAACACATCACTGGTGTTATCCAACCCAGCTCCCACCCAGGATCTATTTGGGACTATCCATGATGGGTAGTACACTTTTGTCAAGACAAGATGCTTCTCTGCAAACACCGAGTCATCAGATGATGAAGACAGGAACCAACAATACAACCCCCACTCCACCCTTTTTGGAATACCTGCCGTACCTTCTTCCTCTGGCTCCGACAGATCACGAAGGATATCAGGTTCTTCTCAAGCAACACCTTGCCAAAGAACCCACACTCCCTCATCAGTTGACCACTCCCTCTCAAGAGGAAGCCCATACCAGACCTCATCAGCAGAACCCACTCCAGAACTGGTCCATGCCCCTATCCCTGTCGACGCTCGCGCAACTCTACTGTCCTGCAGAGAACACCCAGAAATTGATATCAAGAGATTCACTCCTCCCCCTCCATCATCCAATCTAGACCTAGTTCTCCACTCGGCCCACAGCTCCCCTCTCTCCAGTTTACCCCTCTCAGATAACAAAGATGACGAAGATGACGAAATGGGAGAAATTAAAGCAGCACTGCCTGAAAAATTCTCCGGAGAAATGCATGATGCCAATTGCTGGCTCATGGCTATGAAGGGTTACTTCACCCTCAATGACAAACTATAGGACAGAGGACAATCCTATGTGTTCCTCAACAGGATGGCAAAAGGCCGAGGAAAGGCCTTCACCGAAGCATGGCTGTCCAAACTTTTGGACTCCACCATCCCCACCACCGACAAAACCTTTACCAAGATACAAGAAGCTTTCCAGACCACCCTCTCCCCATATGTACAACACCGCCGCTGCTGCTCGTATCGATCTGGCAACCCTGATCCAAGATGTTCACAACAAACGAGGCTTCAAGAAGTTCATCTCAGCCTTCTCCATCTTGGCGGTCAGAAGCCAGATCACCGATGTGAAAGCCCACTTGGAATGGTTCCTTCGTGGAATCGATCCCAAAATCGCCAAGCAACTTACCCTATCTGGTACCATAAAGAAACTGGATAATATGGAAGAAGTTTACCAGAAAGCTTCTGAGATTGAAGGAGGACTCAAACGATTCCACACCATTAGGAAAGGGCCTGTTGCCCATTACGGAGGAGGAAACAAGAAAGATCCCAATGCCATGGATGTTGACCAGATCTTCCTCTCTCCAGCAGAATGCGCCAAATGAATTTGGAATGGCACCTGCTTCATATGCAACAAACTGAACTGCTCCACCAGGAATCACCCAAAGGAACAGATGTTTCAATTTAAAGGAGCCAAGAAGGAAACCCATGTGTGCACAGTCACTGTCAAAGGAAAAGATCCAGATATCAATCTTTTCCTGTCAAACATTGACAGGAGCAGCAACAAGGATGAGCTACTCAGAGCTCTGAAGACAGCCCTAGATCCTGATCTAGCCGAAGATGGATGACCCCTCCAAGAAGACTCTCATGCCTCGTGGGAAACCCCTGAAGATGAGGTGGACTCTGTGGAAACCCACATTAAGTCCAATACCAATGATGTCAAGGCTCAAGCACATTTTTAGAAGGAAGTCCAGGACCAATGCCTGGTACTTTCATTACTATTGCCCCTGTATTTATTTCTGGAAAGAAATTGAGTTCCATTCGGATCCTGATCTCTATCTGGAAGAAGGGGGGGCAAATCATTGGACTACACACGCTCATCGACAGCGGAGCAACCAGATGCTTTGTCAGCTGGGACACTGTCAACACTCTAGGTCTTATTTACACTGTGAAAACTGAACTTCAGCTTCAGGCCCGACATATGTACTGTTACGAACTAATATCACAGGTGTTCCTGAGTAGGATTGGCAGTCTTGAGAAGCATGGGAAATGTTGTGGGAAGAGCATTGCCGAGGGCGAGGCAACACTGTTGCACACAGCGGGCGGGAAGGTGTGTGGGAATGCAACGAATCATTACAAATTATCAGACCTGTACCTGTGATCCATGGGTAGTGATATTGCCTGGCTCTATACTTGCTATCGATGGATTATTGAATCTGTCAATACCAAGTATAGATTAGAGGTATATAACAGAGTTATCGTCGAAGCCCCTCACAAGCAAACACACTGGCATTCCAATGGACTTAGAGGTACAAGTGGCACTCCAGTTGGCATGGTGAAAATGCCTTGCCATGCTTATTGCAATTATTGTTGCTCAGCTTGTCTAATATTACAATCTTCTTTCTGAGAGTAGAACAGCTCCAATTCCATTCCATACCTCAATATTAACTGGACATGGTTGGATAATGGAACTACTTAACAGCCACCCAGATCAGATCCAACTTTGTCTTAATGTCAACCATGACATGTTTGATGTATTGGTATGCACCCTATTGTGTCATGGTCATGGTCCTTCCTGGAATGGAATCACTGTCAAGGAGCAACTTGGAATATTCCTGCATACCTGTGTTACAGGACTCTCATCTGGACATGTTGCAGAAAGGTTCCAACACTCAATGGGAATGATTACAAAGTAAGTAAAACCTATTATTATTATAAGTTGATTTACCTTTTTAAATGCATGCTCTACTTTTTTGCTGCTGCTCCATTTTATACAGCCCAAGTGCACTTTCCAACTGCCAACACACCCATCTCCCCTGTGATCACTGACGATCCACAGTTCCAATTTTTTCGTGACTGTATTGGTGCTGTGAATGGAACTCACATCCATGCATTCACATCAATCGAAGACCAGCCCCACATGCAATTGGAAGGGATTTTTATCCCAGAACTGCCTCTTTATTTGTGACTTCGACTTTTTCTTCATCAGAACAATCTATCCAAACAAGCCGAAGAATGTCACATGTGTCAATGTTGAATTTCAGGTATATAATTGATTATAAAACCCTTGGACTGCTCAGGCAGGCTCACATTTCAATAAATACGCCTATTTGAAGTGTTTCTTTGTAGTACTATTTAGTGTTGCATTCATAATTTGAATGACTTGCATGGTGGAATGTTGAACTTTGGTCTGACCAACACTTACTAAGGGCCCATGTAAAGACCCTTATAAAATTACACATGACTTCAAGAATGCAATGACCTCTTTGGGACATTCAACCTTGCTTCCCTCGGACACATTAATAGTGATGGTGGAGCAGTTGTCAGCAGCACCGATGTCACTTTCATCAGAAGCCGATCTTATGAAGAATGGTGACATTGTGCCTCGTTCATTATCTCTGCTGGATTAGGTGGCAGAGACCTGGTAAGTTACTGGTGTACATCATGGTGTCTGTGATAGTGGGCTTATTTCAGTGCTGGATACATCTATGACCCTGTTGACATTTGGCCACACCTCCTGCATATGAGTTCTTGGAGCTTGGCATGCCCAATTTTGGATGTGAGACTCGTATTGTGAATCCCAAAGCCACCTCCTACCAGACTGACACAGCACACTACCTTGTTGCACCACCTCACACTTATCTCACACAATACCACACGTTATCGCTGGTGGTATTGTCTAGGCCTCTTGAACGGACAGATCACCCCCTCCACTTATATTGCAGGTGCAAATGGTGCGCCCTGTCACTTGTACCACCACCCTTAGATATACTCACTGATATTGCACCACCTCACGCCCACCTTATGCAAAAATCTGTGTCATTGCTGATGGCCTCATCTGGGCTTCTCAAACGGATGCATTGCCCCCTCAACCTACATTGCAGGTGCAAACGGTGTGCCCTGTCATTTGTACCACCACCCTTAGATGCACCCACTGACATCCCACCCCCTCATCCCACCACCTCATACCCACCTGGTGCAAAACTGTGCATCATTGCTGGTGGTCTTGTCTAGGCCTCTTAAACAGATGCATCACCCCCAATACCTACTTGCTGACACTGGCTTTGGCATGTCAGATGCACTCCTCGTTCCTTATCATGGTGTCCGTTATCATCTCAAAGAGTGGTAACAAGCACAACTATGGTATGTCATACAAATACTATAACTATAACTGAACTAATTGGATCCTACGATAAGACCACAGAATTCCTGAGAACTTTTTAATCTACGACATGCAGCACTATGAAACATTATTGAGCGCATCTTCGGTATCATCAAACGCAAATGGCACATTCTTCAGCTCCCCCCCCAATATAATATGCACATACAGGCATGGATCCCTGCCGCCCTATGTGCACTCCATAACTTCATTCATGAATTCAATCCTGACGATTTTTACGATCCACAATATGGTGGGATAAATTTGTTGGGTGAGGATGATGACATTGGACAACTTGAAGGTGTTCCCGGTGATGGACCTGCTGACCCCGCAGAAAGACAGCAGGCTGATACACGGTGTGATGCAATTGCTCAAGAGATGTGGATTAATTACCAGCAGGAACTGCGAGACCACGGACTCATCTGATATTCCCTGTACATAACAACATGTTTGTAATATGATACAAACAACAGGACTTCGTACAGTGATTTGCAAAGGACAACAATGATAAAAACTACATCTGTGCATGGATCTCCCATAACCTATGCTGCAACTATTGCTTCTGAATACCAAGTTCCAAGGAAGAGAAGACAATGGCTTGGTTTTTGTTAGCAGGAGAAGCGAGATAGTCTGTGATATCAAGTACATCAAGCGGTGAAAGTTCATTATGCTCCTTGAGCAAGGACACAGCTTTAGAAATGTCATCAACAGGTGGGGCCATGCTATGTGAAAGATCTCTGACTGCTGCGGCAACCTCCTGCATTGCAGCACCATTGGTCTGTTGGACCAGAACTGCTGACAATGTATTAGGCCAAGAGCATTTGCATGAATGACCCTCACTGGAGTCAATGCCCGAATCAACAGCTGACTTGTATTTCATACGGCTTACACTGGTGAGCACAGAAGATGCATTTGAGGGTGGGCGAAGAGCTAATGGCAGTGCCAGTGCAAAAGATGTAGACAGTGTTGACAGTGGTATAGAATTTGGATCACGAGATAACATAGCAATCTCGTTTGTCACATGTGACAGCTGCTGTAGATCTGCCAGGGGGGTTGATTCACCAGCACCGGTACTACTGGAATGCCGCTCTGCCACTTGGAGGGAGCAATGCCTCAACCTTGTCAAAGAGACAAAAGCCCTTGTTTCTGAAGGGCTTTGCAGCCTTGTGACTCTGAAGAATATGAGGATATGTACTAGTATACAGAGAGATTGGGTAGGTGTACCTTTATGAACCTTTTCCACAGATCCTCTGTCACAGCGGTGATTCCAGCACCATCTTGATTGCTAAATGTAAACCCTGACACATTCTTGAGTTTGACAATAGCCTTGTAGGTGGCTTTGAGCTGGTGTCTTATTAGTAACAGATCAATAGAATAGATATCTCACTCACACTCTTGAATCTGCGCTCACATGAATCTGCTGTCTTTTCACCCTCTGCATCACCATCTGGAATGGGGTATTTGAACCTGAGGTGATTTTCTGCTGCTACATATGTAGTTTTCTTGAAGTTACCATCATGCATGCTGTGGAGCTTGCCATGGAGGAAATCCAAGAGGGCCTCATCCTGTTCATCGGTCCAGTTGGCAGCTTTCTTGCGACTCTTCCTGGGCTTAAATGTTCCACTGAGATTCAGTGGGTTGATAATTCCCTTGGAATGCAAGAGCGGGTCGATGAGCCTGATGATGATGATGACATTGCAGCATGGTGGCAGAGTGGGAGTGGGAGTGGGATTGGATAGCATGGGACTCTTCCCAGCAACTTGGATGATCTGACCCCAGCAGATCCTGCTCAGGGACACCTGTGACATTAGTTCATAACAGTAGGTATGTATGTCAGGCCTGAAGCTGAAGTTCAGTTTTCACAGTGTGAATAAGACCCTAGGACTTCCCACTTGGCACTTAGACAACCCAGTCAAAGCATGGAATGTGGATGGTTCCTCTAACCGCTCTGGTGACATCACAGAGAAAACAAACATTACCCTGGACTATGGAGGGGTACACGAACAAAGGGATCTATTGATCCTCAATTGTGGCAAGGATAACTTTATCCTTGGCCTACTGTGGCTCTGGACTATGAACCCAGAGATTAATTGGAGGGAAGGAAAGGTGATGCTGACACCTACCAAATTCAGAAATACTGCTGAAGAAGACCCTGCCCTTCTTCATCAGAGATATCTCATAAGATATCTAGGACACGACGAAATCGAGCAAATGGGACAAGATCTCTATGACTCGTACCACCAGAAGAACAAAGAGGAATGACTCCTCATCCAGAAGCACGAGAACGATGTCAAACCCAACTACATCATTAACTGGACAACTCTGTCCATCACTCTGGTGCAACAGGCAGAGCATAAGGACGTGACACTCCCTCCAGCCTATAAAGAATTTTCCAAAGTATTCTCAGAAAAAGGAACAACTAAACTCCCTCTGTCCAGATTATATGACCATGGGATCGAACTCAAGAATTCTTTTGTCCCTAAATAGGCAAAGAACTACCTGCTCAACCCCCTCGAGCAACAAGCATGCAAGGAATTCATTGATGAAAACCTCAAATCTGGAAAGATCTCCCCTTCCAAATCTCCTCAAGCCGCCCCCTTCTTCTTTGTCCAGAAGAAGGATGGCAAGAAGCTTCGCCCTGTCCAGGATTACAGACACCTCAATGATGAGACCATCAAAAACGCCTATCCTCTCCCCCTTATTCCTGAACTAATGAATAAGCTCTGAGGATCTAGTGTCTTCACCAAATTTGATGTCTGCTGGGGATATAACAACATCCTGATCAAGCCCAAAGACCAATGGAGGGCCACCTTCATCACTCCTTTTGGCCTTTTTGAGCCAAATGTCATGTTCTTTGGACTTTGCAATTCACTGGCAACCTTTCAAGCATTCATGGATGACATCTTCTGTGATTACATCGCAGATGTTACGATCGTATGCTCTCGGACTATCTTTTCCCTTCACCTACAATGACCTTTCCCGTTCACGTGTCAACCAGTTCTATTTCCGCTCTTCGCTTCCGCCCGGTTGCCACCTTGCTTAGTCATCGTTTCCTCCATGACTCACTCTGACTCGTCGTGACTCCTGTACTCCTAAAGCAGCCTTGCCGAGTCTGCCCTTATGCAAACCCTATGATACTTATATCCGAGCAGTAGCACTAGAGATCCCCATGCTAGAGTTCCTCTGTACTTCCACCTAGTACTCGGAATCCAATCTCTGTGTCACCTCCTTGATTCCCTTCTAGCTGTTGCTAGTCAGTCAGCACCTTGACCCCATCTACGACTCCGCCTGATAAGCAGCTAGATGTATAGGAACCCTTCTAGCTTCGCTAGTCGGTCAGTAACCTCACCCCTTCTCCGGTCGTTGGTCTCTTCGTGAGCACCACCCGTCAAAGGTCCGTAGTCGAACCTCATCCATAGGATGGTTTGTCTTCGTATAGCAACTCGACTCTGTTCCACAGAGGCACGCTCGTCTTTACCCAGGCCAAGCATAACAGCAGAAGGATGGCTCATCATCTACATGGATGACCTGCTCATTCACTCTTCTGACCCTGCCCTTCATGCCAAACACACCAAGAAAGTCCTCCAGAGACTCCAAGAACATGAATTGTACCTCAAATTGGAGAAATGCCTATTTGATGCCAGCAGTGTCGAATACCTTGGCATGATCATGAATGACAAGGGTATCGAGATGGACCCGACCAAACTCTCGGCAATCAGGGACTGGCCAGCCCTGCAAGGCATCAAAGAAGTCCAATTCCTATTGGGCTTTTGTAACTTCTACAGGAAGTTTATCCCCAATTTCTCTTCAATCATCAGACCAATCATCCACCTCACCAAAAAGGATACTCCCTTCCTCTGGACCGACTCCCAACAGAAAGTCTTTGACACCCTCAAGGATGCCTTCACTACCGGACCTGTCCTGGCCTTTCCTGATCATGAATGACCATTCACCCTAATAACTGACACCTCGCTCATGGCATGCGAAGGGGTGTTAATGCAGACAGACCACAATGGGGATCTTAAACCCTGTGGTTACTTTTCCAAAATCTTCTCTCCTGCAGAGAGAAATTACAACATTTATGATCACGAACTCCTCATGGTCATTCGTGGTCTTGAAGAATGGTGCCAACATCTGTTGGGCTCCAACTTCCTGGTCACTATTCTCACCGATCATAAGAATCTGACCTACTTCAAAGCCCCCAGGAAGCTTTCCCAATGACAAGCCCAATGGCTTCTCTTCCTCTAGGATTTTGACTTCAATTATGTAGCCCTCCTGGGTACCCAGATGGGACCTGCGGATGCCCTCTCCAGAAAGGATGGAGTGGAAACTGGGCTAGATAATGCTGATGTGCAAATCCTGCCAGACACTGCATTCAAACACCACATTCAAACTATTGACCTTGCTCTTATGAGCAGCATCAAGGAATCCTCCACCTCGGACCTGCTCGTCCTTAAGGCCATTGATAAAATGGATCAACAAGAGCCCCTCTTCGAGCGCACCATGCATGCATCACGACTGGACCTACGAAGAGGGCCGTTTATACTTCAAGGGACACCTCTATGGCCTGGAAGTCGCCCACAAAGATCTAGTGGAAGCCGCCCATGGTTCCCCAGAAGGGGGCCATGGTGGCCATCTCTGAATAATTGCTTTGCTCTCCAAGGACTATTGGTGGCCAGGTCTCGCGGCCTATGTCCGCTGCTACGTCACCAGATGTGCCACATGTCAGGCCTATAAGGTCCAGACTCACCCCACGGTCCCACCAGTTGTTTCCCTGCCCCTCACCACCACCTGCCCCTTCTCCTACCTCCCCATTGATCTCATAACTGATCTTCCGAAGGTCAGGGAATTCAACTCTATCATGGTCGTGGTCGACCATGGGCTTAGTAAGGGGGTCATTGTCATGCCTTGTGCCAAGACTATTGACTCCGCTGGCATTGCACAACTCTTTTTCGACAATGTCTTCAAACGATTCGGTTTCCATGACCGACTAGTTTCTGATCGAGGACCAAACTTCACCTCTGCCTTTGCAAGAGAACTTGCCCGCCTCTTGCAATATGACATCAATCTCTCCACTGCCTACCATCCTCAAACTGATGGCGAAACAGAGAGATACAACCAAGAACTCGAAACCTACCTCCACATCTTCTGCAATGGCCAACCCCACAAATGGTTGGAACTCCTCTCTATCACTGAATTCTCCCACAACTCAGCGATCCACTCTGTCACTGGAAAATCCCCATTTTCCCTCATCCTTGGCTACAAACCCTGATCCTATCCCCCTTTAGGAAAAACTTTCCTACCCTCCCTCGAGCAACGACTCTCCCAGATGGAGGATGCACGAAAAGAAGCTGAAGCCGCCCACAAACTCATGCAGCTATGCATGAAAGAATGTACTTTCTCACGATTCCAACTGTGGAAAGTAGGATAAAAAGTCTGGCTGGATGCAAAGAACCTCAAACTTCAATCCCCTCTAGAAAACTCTCCCCTAGATGCACCAGCCCATTTGAGATCACTCAAGTGGTCTCCTCCATCGCCTTCCAACTAAAACTCCCAAAACAGTGGAAAATCCACAATGTCTTCCACGCCACCCTTCTCACACCCTATTGGGAGACACCAGAACATGGCCCCAATTTCAACCACCCACCTCTGGAACTTATCAGAGATGAAGAAGAATACTGGGTCAAATTGGTGATCAATCATTGGGGAAAACTGGGTTGAAGGTAATACCACATCCACTGGGATGGCTATACTGACACCAAGCAAACTTGGGAACCAGAAGGAAATTTGCAAAATACCAAAGCGGTCCTGTCTGCGTATAAAAAGTGCAACTGACTTTGAATTGCTCCTTAAAACCCAATGGCCATCTTCCCCTCCGCCGCCACTCCCATTGCCCTCTCTGTCCAACTCCACTGTCTCACCCCCTTTGCTCATTGTCTCCTCTATGCCTCCGTCATTGAAAGCCCAGAAGCCTTCGCTTCACTCCAGGCTATTCTGTTCTTCTCAGCAGACAACACCATCGTCAACCTTTGCACCCTCTACTGCCACTACTCCTCCCTTCAATCCCTTTTCACAAGGGCCTTCTGGGACCAGACAGGTTCCCTGTCCAGGAACCACTTGGACCCTTATCCTTCATTCCTGCCATCGAGCAACTCATCATGGAAACCAGAGTTGAAGTCATCCTGGAACTCCTCCATGACCACAACTTCACCCTGTCCCTCATACTGCTTCCCTTATCCACTATCACCACCCTCCTCTCTCCCATCCGAGACTCCCTTCCTGGAGATCTCTTCAGCTGTGAAGAAGACTACGGCAACAGTGCCTGCCCCCACTTCCGCTCTTTCCTTGCAGGATTCCTTGGCCAAGGAGCAGTCCACGCTGGACTTAGCAATAGCAGGTCTGCTCTCCCTAGCAGACTCCCCTCAATCGTCTCTTCCACCAGCACAACGGTCATCTCCTCTCCTACCTCTGATGACTCCATCACCCCTGTCCCTGTTAGACATAGAGGAGCTACCCCTGGACCCTCCCCCTTGCTATCTGTCTCCCCTTCTCCTGTGCCCTCCATCCCCACCAGGAGAATCAAGAGGAAGGGAGCCCAGGTCTTCACCTACGGCCTGCTCTCCCATGCTTCCACCCTTCCTGCTTCACTGGGAGGAATTCCAGAGAGCAGCTGGGCCAGTCCCAGCAACCCCCTTCCTACTCCTCCCCTTGATGTCCACGATGTTCCAGCAACCATGGCTGATAGTGGTGAACCCTCTCTGGGACCCTCTTTTGTCTCCACTGACCCTCATGCCAAACGTCATCACATCATCCAATGCTTCGAGTGTCACCAACTTGGACATCTTCACATGGACTGTTCCCAATATGTCTGCCCTCACTGCTCCAATGCAGCACCAGGACATCCTCAATATACCTGCTCCTGGGCTCCCTGCCAAACACTGCGGCGCTCCTGACCACGGTGCTGGCACCTGGTGCCTCAAGAGGGGAGATGATAAGCCTGAATGGGACGACCCCACTAACTACGAAGACACAGGAGGTGATTTGTTCTAAGGTGGTACCTCAGGGCTACGATGGGGGTAATGTTACAGAATGGGAGGACCCCCTATCTTTTTCTTCATTCACATCACAGGACTTGTGGACAGACTTCCAGCTGGACATGGAGATTCCTCAAAGCCAGTGGGATGAGCTCTTTAGCTTCAACCATTATGATGCCAAGGGGAACAGCCTTACCACAGAGGCAATGGACACTGTCTTTTAAAGCAGTATGCCAGACTCTTTCTCCTTTCTACTTACATCACCTTGCACAGACACTCTCTCCTTGGCAGTGCTCTCCTTACACACTTCCTCGTGATCCTACTTTACCTGATCCTCGATCCTGGTTTGTTCTGCTTCCATTTCATATTTATATCTCACCTTCTGTTATCGCCCACTGAGGATGTAGTCTTAGGTTCCGTTCCGTTCCCTCCCAGTTTACCTCAGGACTTATTTATATTCTGAGTCCGCTGTGGACTCCGATACGTACAGCCTATAAAAGGCCTGCTTCTTTCTCTTATATACCTTACCTTGATCTACACAATCTACTGCCTAGTGTCAAGAAGCCACACTGAGCTCCTTCATTCGACCTCCATATCTCCTCGGATCTCAGCCCTTCTGAGAAGTCTTCCCTTTCCAGGTCAACTTAGTTTCAGCATGCGCCTTTGCCCATAGATGGTGCTTGGAAGCCTCTGCGACTCAAGAGTTGTCACTGCCGTAGCCATTCAGGGATACCTCTTTAGGATCCAGGAACATGCAACTTGACCTGCTGGTCTAGTGTTATTTGTTCACTTCAAGTCGAAGCGTAACACCACCAGCCTGATGATATGTGTATGATTCGCAGACATGTGAGAGTGCCTAGACACTCTCTTGCCAGGCATGCAACTCAGAAATGCAATCCCTCATGGCAGTCCATGGTCTTGCACTGGATAGTAGGTCTACCAAGACAGAGCTTTTGTACTCTCATTCGTACATTACATGCCCCTCGTCGATGTTAATGGTTCGACTACATGCCCTTGTGTGGCCAAGGCACATGGCTGGTTGTGGTCACAAGTATTACACTGTTCATGTCAGTCAAGTTGAGTTTGTTCAGGATGGTGAAGGCAAATGTTGCAATGCTATCAATGTCAGAGTTGCATATGTTTTCCTTGCTGTGACCATGTGATGGTGGTGGCTGCCCTGTGGGAGATGTCATGGTAGTTGATCTGCCAATAGGATACTTAAGATTATTGAGGATACTGAGGACCATCTTGAAATAACAGAATGTATTACCTCCTGCTTGTAGATTGAGGTTCATCAGACAAAGATAGAGGGGAGGAATATTGCAGTGCTGTTGGGGAGGACAGCCATGCAAATGTAAAGGTAGACAATGATCTCTAACCAATAGATAAGTGAGTTTACACGTTTTTGTGTGTGGACTTTTGAAAAAATGGTGATCTTTCTGTAAAGGATAGGTTTGACCATTTGCATTAAACTTTTTAGCACAAAGTAAAATAGCTATTCAGAAGACCAACCATGCTTTCACATATTGAGCCACCAGTAGTATGTAGTTGCACAATTCTCCTGGTTCTCTGCTCCCTGATAAAAAAAATCATATGTTCCAGCTTGTTAGGTAGTTGAGCAAGGAAGCTTGGAAACAACAACCATGGGGAGTAATGACTGTGAGGTGAGCAGTGGACTGTTGGGAGGCAATGTGTACCTCCAGAAGGTGGAACTTTTTATATTCCATGTTCAACTACTATCAATGTATCTTGTCAGGATGTTGTTATGATCTTCCTTCTACACTTATAAATGCTTTTTTTTCCTTTCACTCTTATGTTCTGACTTGGGAAAGGACTGTCTCTCATAGGTATCTTAGCTTCCTTCTAGTTACTGGTCCAACTGCCTTCTCCTTTATGCAACTCTTTTCCTGACTCATTGATTTATCTCTTACCTCAGACCTCTTATCTCCTAACATCATTTCTATCATAATAATAACATGTTCCTAACATTCCATAACCTTCCATATAGTTCCACTTCATTCTTATCCCTTGTTCTCTTGGTCTATATGTGCTGTATCATCTTATAAATACTTGAGTCATATCTTGCACATATACATTCTTGATCTACACAATAAAAGTATATCTAGACTCAATCATTGGAAGCCTTACTTTGCCTCTAAGAAATCTAGAACCCTTAGGAAGCTCATATGGTCACTGGTCTTATCTTGAGCATTACCCATCTGACCTTTGTTTCTTGAAATAGTCTTGTTGTATACACTTCACATAACAAATGTACAGTGGACTCAGAAGGATTACACACATCAGGCAATCCATCATATGTGGTCTAAGTTTGCCCATTCCATGATCACATATATACCAGTAGACCATTCAGTGTGCTTGCAACCACCATGGTTCACATCAGAGTATAATAAAGAGCTGGGACTGAGAGGGATTTGGGGCATAGTTGATTGCATACTTCATCATCCCTTTGATATAGTGCATAAGGTGCTTGATTACGTGTCAATGGGCGACACCAGGCTCAGAGGTAAATGAAGTGAGCTGACTAACTATATAAGTGATATCAGGACATGTGGTGCAGGAGAGATACTGCAGTGATCCAATTGTTATTGTTGTTGATTCCACACTCTGTGCCTTTCCTAACCATCACCATTCATTTTCCTATGGTCACTTTACCCATATCCTAGTTTTTCCCATTGTTCTAGGCCTTTGTGGCTGCTCTACACACTGTTTTGCCATTGTGGCTAATTGTGGCTGCTATTTGTTTACCAGTATTTACAGTCACTCAATTTAGGCCTTGGAGTCCACAGCGTGTTCTGTCTCTCTGGTTACTCACAGTGGACTCCAGGTCAGTAGCTCATTGTATTTCACTCAATATCATTCCTGGTTACTTATAGTGGACTCCAGTGCCCCTAAGGTCCCCCTATTCAGTGGCTAGTCCACTCCTAAAGCTTTCAGCTCCTATTACCAATCATAGCAGCATGCACATGCCAAGTCCCCAACTCCTGGACCTGATATTTGATAGCACTTATTACACTCAAAGAGATAGAAACCAACATTTTCCAATACAAAGTAATTTTTTTAATAGTGTGGGAGGGAACATGGTTACTACAGCATTGACATTCTGACACACATCATTGGTTTGTTTGGTGTGTATTGTTGTTTTCAATCACTCCTGTTATGTTTTCCAAGAGAAAATATGTTCATAGCTATGGACATGTCCTTGTTCTTGGTGTCAGAGGAACTGGCAACAATGTTGGTGGGTAAATGGGGACAGAAGTGTGGCTCCATACTCAATGGTGATGGGTCAAGTACACAGATAGAGTATGCAAGTATTTGGTAAACCTATGTACATATGAATGTTAGTACAATGTATGTTGCATTAAAAGAAATGAACTGACACATCATAACACATATGTAAGGTTGCATGGACTAACACCAAGGTTCCAAGTCGAAAGGTAGAGTACCATTCACTTGGGTGGACCAGGTTGTTGTCTGTGTTCCAGAGGTTGAGTTGTTGAAATTAGGAATGGTAGTGTTGAAATAAGTCACCACTGTAATCATTAAGAATCAACAAGTTGTACATGTCATCATTGTTGACTACAATGGATAAGACATGGTTAGCAATAAATACAAGGGACAGTTAGGAGTTTACCTTTCTGGTTGGATTGTTCAATATCACTGTTGAAGCGGTGTAGAGATCCAAAGTTCTCTAGGATGATATAGGCCATTTACATGACTTTCCACAGCACTCATCCGAACTCCAAAGACAACTCTGTCGCCGAACCTGTGCAGTCCAAGCCAGTCCAATGAGTCCAAGTCAAGAGTCCAGGTCTGAGGTAAGTCCATAGTTGTCCAGACTTCTTTTTCATCATTTGGACTTATCATTACAATATGATAAACATTTATTTATACTGATTCGGACATCTGCTTGTCATACAATATACAGGGCTCATCCACATTCCCTTCAAACTCTCTTTTGTGTAGTTAGACCTTATTCCTAGCGGTCTGGACGTGTCCAGAACTATAAGTACCATGTATTTCCGACGGAAAGGCTGCTCACCACCATCGTTGTCACTGTCCATTCCATCCATCATGTTAGATGGAGTGATTGCACATTTGTAAGTCATGCCTAAATGAGTCACACCTCTCCCACTGTGCCACTTGTGGCACACTATTGATATGTATCATTGTTGTGACCATGTTTTGTATATCCTGCGAGTTCACTGTCTCTTTTCTTCAGTCTCTGACAGTGAACTCCAGGTATGTTCTATGTACAGTGGCTCAAAAAACTGTTCACATGTTTGCATGTTGTACACTAAAGTCAATAACCCCCAACACCCCCTAACCCAAGACATAACTATGAGTGTATGAAATGTAGTATGTACTCTTGGCTTTCTATTTGCCCATGGGTCAAAAGATTTGGATAAGATCTCATGAAATGGAACTCATTTAAAAGTGATGACTCATGTAGACAGTTTTTTGACTTTATGTTTTGGTTACATATATTGGATCCTACAATGCTGTAATATGATTACATACATATGATAAGGGTTCTATTATGTCACCTTTATGTAAATAGATGTCAGACAACATATATAAACCCCACCATCCCATGAAATCCATCCCTGCTTCTTAAAGAAATAATACCATCTCTGTCTCCTCTCTTGGTATTTCCTCTAGGACAATTGCTTCTCAAACTAGTCTAGGGAAGTCTAAAGTATGCCAGGTTTTTCAGGAACACCAGCCAGAGAGGACTGAGCTTCATGGTGGCCATTTGTTAATGGTTATTTCCACTAACAAGCAGGATATTGTTGTTATCAAATCATTACTGGGAAGGCCAGATCTGAAATGGTGTTCATGCCACTTGATACATTAATTCCATAATTTATACTATTATCTGCACCTAGCCTACCAGAAATACCTTCAAGGAAGTCTCATTAAAGGCTGTGGTGAAGACAACAAAATCTTATGCATTCAAGTGGTTGCAAGAAAAGCAGATTAGCCTGGGCTGTGGAGGGCTGGAAAAGAGTTATATGATCAGATAAGACTACAATTTATTGGATTAGATCAGATAGGCAAGAATATGTGTGGAAAAAGAAAGCAGAGGGGCTAATTGCTAGTGAGGTCCAAGCTGCAGTCAAATTTGGAGAAGGTTTCTTGATCATATAGGCTACATATGGTGGAATGGAGTGGGTGTGTTGAGTCAGGTGAAAGGGAGGATGTGTGCTGAACAGCATATGACCATTTTTGAGCAGAGGTTGTTGCAAAATACAGAGGAATCTGAAATCCCACCAGGTCATATGATCTTTCAATAAGATAATAACTCCAAGCACACCTCTAGAAGAGCCCAAATCTGGTGTGAAGAGCAGGGGATAAATCTTCTGGACTGGACTGCATAATTCCCAGACCTTAATCCCATTGAACATATTTGAAAGCACCTCAAAAGACACCTTTTATACAGCAATTCATCAACTATGGGAAAATGCAGTGGAGGAGTGTGGGAAGTTTGATGAGGGGCTGTGTCAAAAATGGATAGAAAGTATGCCTAGATGGATTAATGCAGATATGAAGGCCAAAGGAGCTCATACCACCCACTAGATACCCAAATTGATATAAAGTCAAAAAACTGTCTGCATAAGTCATCACTTTGAAATGAATGCCACTTTATCAGATCTCATCCAAGTCTTTTGACCCATGGGCCAATAGAAAGCCAAGCGTACATACTACATTTCATACACTCATAGTTGTGTCTCAGGTTAGGGGGTGTGGGGGGTTATTGACTTTGGTGTAAAACATGCAAACATGCAGATGATTTTTTGATCCACTGTATGTCGAACTACATAATCCTAGTGTCTGACAGTGAACTCCAGCTGCCTGAATCAGCTGAGACTCTAACAGGTTGTGAGCCCTGCGCGCTAGACAGCGCACCACTACGCGCCTACTATGCGACATATTTTCACTGTTTCCAACTCCGTCACATCCACTTCACCATTCGTCCATCATGGCCTCTGAACACCATCACCACCGCATTTCACCTCTCACTGGCGACAATTACACCACCTGGAGTGAGGAGATGAAGGCACTTCTGCGCTCCAAAGGTCTCTGGCGCCTTCTGCATGGAAAGGGCGAAACGTCCTAGCTCTGGAGACAAAGAGCAGGACGCTTGGGACACCAAACAGGACCGGGCTGCAGGTGAACTCATGCTCAACATTGTTCCTGAGCAACGAGGACACATCAGAGCTGTCCAGGACGACCCCACTGCCACTTGGACCGTACTTCAGAAGCTCTTCGTTCAGCAGAAGGCCAGCACTCGCTTTGTGGCCTATGACGAGTTCCTCAGCATCAGAAAGGGCCCTGAAGAGTCTCTGCCAGCTCTGAGTGCTCGAGTTGAGCAAGCTATGGCCAGGATCCAAGAACTACATCCAACAACATTCACTTTGACCACCTCAGACGACGAGCTGAGCTGCATGGCTATGATGCACACTTTGGGCCCAGACTATGCCCAGTTCACTTCGTCGCTTGCCCTCCTTACAGACCTTGACAAGGACAAGGTGAAGGCTGCATTCCAGACTGAAGAGATCAATCGTCTCCCTCGTGCTGATGCATCCACTGCAACTGGCAGCTCTGCGCTGTCTACCACCGCTCCAGGCTGCGTTTGCAACCCATCGTCACCTTGCGGTTTCTGTGAGAAGGGCCTGGTCAGTGCCAGTGCAAATGCTATTCACTCCAACGCGCAAAAGATGCGCTGAAGTCGTCCAAATGCAGTGGAAGGTGCGCAACCCAGGCGAACACGGCCTCTACACCTACAACACTTGCAGACGGCACTACACCACCCCAAGATGCAGTAGAACATCCAGGAAATGCGAGTCTTCGTTCCAGTGATCCTTCTGACCCACTCTCGCCACTACAACTCGACGCTGACACCGATTGGAATGCAGACACGGGCGCCACTTCTCATATGACCCCTCATCGCCATTGGCTGTGTAACTATGCGCCAACACGCGTACCAATCAAACTCGCCGACAATACAGTGGTTTGTTCAGCAGGGATTGGTTCTGTGGTGTTCCACCTGACTCTAGATGGAAAAAGGGGGAGAGCGGTTGAGTTTAGTAATGTCATGCATGTACCCCAACGCCGCAACAACCTCCTGACTGTCCTGTGCCTAACTCGCCACTCGTCGTTTGTTATCCATATCAATGAAACACATCTTTCTTTCTCTCGCTCATGTGCACCTCCACTGTGCGTCGCACCCATCAATGAGCACAATGCCGCATGTCTGGATGGCGTGACTCAGCCTATCACTGAGTATGTGAACCCAGCAACCACTCTGCCACTCGACTTGTCCCTGTGGCATCGCATGCTAGAGCATCACAATGTCTCTGATGTCAACATGTTGCTTCAGCGCAAACTGGTCACAGGATTGCAGCGCAATGTGAAGACGGCACCTAATCCAATATGCGAGCCGTGTATAGCTGGCAAGATGCGCGCAAATCCATTTCCCAGCAGCTCCTGTGCTTCATGCCCACTGGAGCTGGTCCACTCGGATGTCCATGAGATCCCTCATCGCTCATTCTCTGGATTCCGCTATTGGGTGACATTCATTGACGACTACTCAAGATACCGCTTTATACTGCCAATTCGCACCAAATCGAATGTTTTCAGCGGGTCTAAACAGTTTAAAGCATTCACAGAGAACCAGACAGAGCAAAAGATCAAAACCTTGCGAGTTGACAAGGGAGGAGAATACATGAGTCACGCCATGCTCGACTTCACCAATTCCTGCGGGATCCAGTGCCAGCACACTGTTGGTGCGCGTCCGCAGCAAAATGGTGTCGCAGAGCACGGCAATTGTGTCCTCTCTGAGTGCATCACAGCTATGTTGAAGGAATCAGGTCTCGCTATGGCGTTCTCGGGTGAGGCACTCGCTGTGCTGGTCCATGTCTGGAATCGTTGCCCCACAGCTGCCCTCGATGATGCAACACCGTACGAGCTATGGAATGGATGCAAACCCGATGTCTCCCATCTCAGAGTGTGGGGCTGCACCGCATATGTGCATGTACAGAAGGACAAGTGTCCTGCGCTTCACCCCCACTATGAGAAATGTGTATTGATTGGTTACCCAGATGGTTACAAGGGCTGGAAGTTCTACAACCCTACCACTAAGCGGACATTCATCTCTCAATGTGCTGATTTCGACGAACACCTGTCTATCATTGCCCCTGTGTGCCGCAACCCAAGCAGCCTCTGTCTGCGCCTGCCGATGCCCCATATGTCCCTCCAGAGTTGCCAGATGACCTGGACGGTGCTGAACCACTAGTACCTGCACTAGAGTTGCCACCTCCTCAGGGGGAGCCTGAAGCCGACGATGCGGACGAGCCAGCACCTCTTCCAGCGCCAGCTACTCCACCACCAGCATCACCCAGACCTCCTAGCCCAGTTGGCATTGGTGCTCGCATGCCTGCCAGGAATCGACAGTCGCCTCGTGAGTGGTGGAAACTCAGCCCAGCACAAATCGCTGGCAATCATGACGATTCTTCGGATGAGGATGATGAAGATGCTGATGCTGCACACTGTTTTGTAGCCAAGTCGTCCCATCCAAGTGTTATTGTCGTTGATTGCGCACTCTGTGCCCTTCGTAACCAATACCATTCGTTTCCCCATGGTCACTTTACCTATACCCTAGCTTTTCCCATCATTCTAGGCCTTTGTGGCCGCTCTACACACTCTTTTGCCATTGTGGCTTGTTGTGGCTGCTATTTGTTTACCAGTATTTACAGCCACTCGACTAAGCCTCGCAGTCCACTGTTCTGTCTCTCTGGTTACTCACAGTGGACTCCAGGTCAGTAGCTCATTGTATTTCGCTCAATATCATTCCTGGTTACTCACAGTGGACTCCAGTGCCCCTAAAGTCGCTCCTAAAGCTCTCAGCTCCTATTACCAAGGACTTTTGCAGACGCGATAAGGACAGAGGATGCTGCTGATTGGAGACAGGCCGCTTTGACTGAATTAGAGGCCCACAAGACAAACGGCACATGGATTCTGATGCCCCGACCAAAGAGTGGACCTGTCATCGATTCCAGATGGGTATTTATGTTAGATGCAGTGATTGCACACTTGTGAGTCACGCCTAGATGAGTCACGCTTCTCCTACTCTGCCACATTGTGGCGCACTATTGATATGTATCGTTGTTGTGACCGCACTTTGTATATCCTGCGAGTTCACTGTCTCTGATCTTCAGTCTCTGACAGTGAACTCCAGGTAAGTCTATGTATGTCGAACTACAAAATCCCAGTCTCTGACAGTGAACTCCAGCTGCCTGAATCAGCTGTCTAACAGGTGATGAGCCCTGCGCGCTAGACAGCGCACCACCACCCGCCTACTATGCGACTTATTGTCACTGTTTCCAACTCCGTCACATCCAACTTCACAATTCGTCCACCATGGCCTCTGAACACCATCACCACCGCGTTTCGCCTCTCACTGGCGACAATTACACCACCTGGAGTGAGGAGATGAAGGCACTCCTGCACTCGAAAGGCCTCAGGCGCCTTCTGGATGGAAAGGAGAAACGTTCTAGCTCTGGAGACAAAGAGCAGGATGCTTGGGACACCAAACAGGACCGGGCTGCAGGTGAACTCATGCTCAACATTGTGCCTGAGCAACGAGGGCATATCAGAGCTGTCCAGGACGACCCCACTGCCACTTGGATGGTACTTCAGAAGCTCTTCATTCAGCAGAAGGCCAGCACTCGCTTTGTGGCCTACGACGAGTTCATCAGCATCAGAAAGCGCCCTCAGGAATCCCTCCCAGCTCTGAGTGCTCGTGTCGAGCAAGCTATGGCCAGGATCCAGGAACTCCGTCCCAGAACATTCACTTTGACTACCTCGGACGACGAGCTGAGCTGCATGGCCATGATGCATGCTGTGGGCCCTGACTACGCCCACTTCACCTCGTCCCTTGCCCTCCTGACGGACCTTGACAAGGACAAGGTGAAAGCTGCATTCCAGACCGAAGAGATCAATCATCGCCCTCGCGCTGATGCGTCCGCTGCGACTGGCAGCTGGAGTTCACTGTCAGAGACTAGGATTATGTAGTTCGGCATACATAGACTCCTGGAGTTCACTGTCAGAGACTGAAGATCAGAGACAGTGAACTCGCAGGATATACAAAGTGCGGTCATAACAACGATACATATCATCAATAGTGCGCCACAATGTGGTGCAGTAGGAGAAGTGTGACTCATCTGGGCGTGACTCACAAGTGTGCAATCACTGCATCTAACATAAATACCCATCTGGAACCAATGACAGGCCCGTTCTTTGGGCAGGGCACCAGAATCCAAGTACAATTCGTCTTGTGGGCCTCTAATTCAGTCAAAGCGGACTGTCTCCACTTAGCAGCATCCTCTCAGTACGAATCGCATCTGCAAAAGTCCTCGGAAGCGACGACTTCGCTGCGAAACAGTATGCAGTGTCAGTGTCTTCATCATCATCATCCTCAGAATCGTCCTGATTGCCAGCGATTTGCGCTGGGCTCAGTTTCCACCACTCACGAGGTGGTTGGCAGCTGGTGGTGGAGTAGCTGGCGCTGGAAGAGGTGCTGGCTCCTCTACATCGTCGACTTCAGGCTCCCCCCCTGAGGAGGTGGCAGCTCTGGAGCAGCTATTAGTGGTTCAGCAGTGTCCAGGTCATCGGGCAAGTCAGGAGGAACATATGGAGCATGTGCAGCCGCTGGTGGAGGCTGATTCGCTTGCGGTAAAACTGGCGCAATGATAGGTAAGCGGTCGTCGAAATCAGCACGTTCAGAGATGAATGTGCGCTTAGTGGTAGGGTTGTAGAACTTCCAGCCCTTGTAACCATCTGGGTAACCAATCAATACACATTTCTCATACTGGGGGTGACGCACAGGACGCTTGTCCTTCTGTACATGCACATATGCGGTGCAGCCCCACACTCTGAGATGGGAGACATCGGGTTTGCGTCCATTCCATAGCTCGTAAGGTGTTGCATCATCGAGGGCAGCTGTGGGGCAACGATTGCAGACATGGACCAGCGCAGCGAGTCCCTCACCCCAGAACGCCATCGCAAGATCTGATTCCTTGAGCATGGCAGTGATGCGCTCAGAGAGGACACAATTGGCGCGCTCTGCGACACCATTTTGCTGCGGACGTGCGCGGACAGTGTGCTGGCGCTGGATACCAGAGGAATTGGTGAAGTCGAGCATGGCGTGACTCATGTACTCCCCTCCCTTGTCGTCTCGCAAGGTTTTGATTTTCGCTCCGTCTGGTTCTCTGCGAATGCTTTAAACTGCTTAAACGCGCTGAAAATGTCCGCTTTGGCGCGAATTGGCAGGACAAAGCGACATCTCGAGTAGTCATCGATGGATGTGACCCGATAGCGGAATCCAGAGAATGAGCGATGAGGGATCTCATGGACATCTTAGTGGACCAGCTCCAGTGGGCGCGAAGCGCGCCAGCAGCTGCTGGGAAATGGATTTGCGCGCATCTTGCCAGCTATACACGGCTGACAGATCGGATCAGGTGGAGTCATGACATCGAGCAGCAATCCTGTGACCAGTTTGCGCTGAATGAATGCTTTCACAGCAGCTACATTGTGATGTGCTAGCCTGCGATGCCAGAGGGATAAGTCGAGCGCAACAGTGGTTGGTGGGTTCGCATATTCGGTGATGGGCTGAGTCACGCCATCTAGAAATGCAGCGTTGTGCTCAATGATGGGTGCGACGAACAGCAGTGGTCCACCTGAGTGAGAGAAAGAAAGCTGTGTTGCATTGATATGAACAACAAACGACGAGTGGCGAGTTAGGTACAGGACAGCCAGCAGGTTGTTGCGGAGTTGAGGTACATGCAGGACATTACTAAACTCGACCGCTCTCCCCCTCTGTCCATCTAGAGTCGGGTGGAATAGCACAGAACCCATGCCTGCGGAATAAACCACAGTATTGTCGGCGAGTTTGATTGGTACACGCTTTGGCGCATAGTTGCGCAGCCAATGTCGGTGCGGCGTCATATGAGAAGTGGCGCCCGTGTCTGCATTCCAATCGGTGTCAGCGTCGAGTTGTAGTGGCGAGAGTGGGTCAGAAGGATCACTGGAACGAAGACTTGCATTTCCTGCATGTTCTACCACATCCTGGGGTGGTGTAGTTGTTAGATGCAGTGATTGCACACTTGTGAGTCACGCCTAGATGAGTCACGCTTCTCCTACTGC
>QGOI01010419.1:0-15046 GCA_003313885.1 Boletus sp. MG55 | reverse complement strand
CCTCTGATAGAGTAAGAGCAGCATAGGGAGCCTGAGCCTCTCCTATATTTTTATCTATGGCAGGGAGTAGCACATGTGCCCAGAAGTAGTCCAGGACCTCTTTTGGAATGGTTGTAGCTCGTCGACCAGATAGCTCATCACGATGGATCATTCTAGGAAAGAAAATATAGATGTTAAGACCACCTGAACCATTACCCACATTGCCAAAGGAAGTATGGGGGATAGCGCTGAGAGCACAAGGCATTGACCACCATTCAGTTCGCTCTCCTGAGGTTCCAGCATCTTCTTCAGATTGTGGTACGAGTATCTCGACATAAACGTGATTGTGCTTCTTGATGGGTGCTTGCCTGTCCAAGATGGGACCCAAATAGATGGAAGCGAACTTTTGAAAGTGAGGTTGGCGAGTAACCCAGATGAGACTGTCTATGTCTGCAGACACGGTTATGTTGGTGGAATCCAATGGCACATGATCCCGTTCAAGGTCAACACAGATATGAGTGTCTCTGCTTCGACCACGAACAAATGCATCGAAAGAAGCTTTGGAATTGACTTCTCCTAATGCGAGCATCTCTGCTGCACCATAGACAGAGACATCGTCAACATCAACATTGCACTGGTAGTCAGTAGCAAAGGGTGGAAGACGCCCCAGGGAATAGTTGCCTAGAACAAGGTGGGTCAGTGAAATTCATGCTACTCAAGATATGTTCAGATTCTTACCAGTAACTCGACTTGAGATCTGCTGAGCAGGGTTATAGCCATCTGGTGTTCCCACCACCATGATATGATCCAGAACATAAAGAGGATCTCCAAGATAAAACATCTGATGGAAGCTGGAAAGAATTCTCCAACCATAGTCTCTAAACATGGTCCATATCCCCTGACGATAGTAGGGTTCTATGACAAATTCATAGTGATTGCGATAGGGTCGCATGCTTTCATATGTGGGGGCACACTCATAATCATCGAACTTGCGATCGAATGACAACCATCGGAGCCCTGTAAATGCTGGAAGATCTATGGGTAGACTGGGTCTAGGAAAACGAAACATGGTGCCCTGTGACCAGTCCTTGACATGCTTTCGTTGGTTTGAAGAAGACTCAGTGGTCTGGTTGTCTGCCTCCAGTACTCTTCCTTTCACAGCACGTGAAGGCATCCAGTCTCTGCATCGAGCATTCCTAGTGTCTGGATGTAACCGGAAAAGCTTTCGTAGCCGTGTGGCCTTGGACTTTGAATAGAAATCTTCCTGTTGACTATCGTCTACTGGATCTTCATCCACATCTCCACCTTCATCTTCATCTCTCTGTGGTTCATCATCAGGAATGTTAAGCTCCACCAACTCCTCACTCCATGGTTGTTTTTGGCAGACTGTACAGTTTGCACAGACGATGTTGAGGTCCTGGACCACAGGTGCATACTGCTGACCAGAGGCTTCATTCTCCATCGCGACAAGGTCTTCATCAGCAACAAAAGCAGTATCATCCCAAGTTGTCCATATGTCATTCTCTGGCAGATAAGAGGTGGTGAGCATATTATAGTCGGTCCAAGAGGTTCGGCAGGCTTCCCTGACAGCACCCAACATCTGCAAACGAAGCTCATGACCACAGGGGATGGTAGGGAAATATATGTCACTGTTGTTGCCACCTAATCCACTATCCAGAAAATGTTTGAGAAGAAATGCAGCGATGGGGCCACAGTCCCGTCCATTCTGAGGCCAGTTGTGAGTGACTATGATGACCTCGCTTGGATTTCCAGGATTGATTCCATGGAGTACTGCCAGTCTATTCCAGTATAATGGACCCATCCAAGTTTCCCAGTCATCAAGTTCTTCATCAAAGTGTTCACAGTCCTTGCTTATCCGCCTTCCAAGAACATAGGCAATTGCAGCAGTATAGTCGAATACCACGGTGAAGTAATGTTGGCGGTGAAAAACAATGAAGCCGATAGGTCGAGAAATATCAGGAGAACTTGGCTCGATATAGTATCGTTGCTGAAAGAGATGGATCTCTTCCTGAGAGGGCATCTGGTGGTTTCTGAACAGGTCATAGGAGAGCATGGCTGATGTGATGTCCACGAAGCGAATGTGTGTCCTGCCTCTTACGGAGTACCAGACAGACATGAGATAAAGGTCTAGGATTATGCTGTCCACCCAGACCCGAGATGCCAAGGTTGGAATAGCCCTATAGGCATGTGCCCACATGGAAGGTCGAGCCATGGCACACTCTAGTAGCAATCCATTCAGCACATGAAACTGATGAAAGAGAAACATCCACTCAACTTGCAATATGCTCTCTAGAAACAGGTATCTGTGCTTGGTTTTCATTGTTTGCTATGGATGACCTCTGTATCGACTCTTGTTCCAGATCAGGTTCAAAGTTACTATGCTGAGAGGATGATTCAGAGCCGCTTTCCTCGTCACCTTCTCCATAAGTGGCTTGATATTGTCGGGAACAACGTTGCACCAGCATTGCAAATGAATTTCCAGTTGGTGATGGATGTACTGGGCTAGATTGTATGTGATCAATAGAGGATGATGGATAGGGGTTTACACCTCCAAGGCCCTTTATGATTCTATGGAAGGAGTTTTCCAGAGGGTTGTCAGTCCCAGGAGACCCCTTCAATTGCATCATGTAGTCGGAGGGTGAAGGTGAAGGAGGTGGTGACATAGAAACATCACGAAGGGTATCCTGTATATTGTATAGGATAGGTGGTCGAGATGATTGAATAGGTGAAGGAGAGGAAGAGGAAGAGGAAGAGGAAGAGGCAGGGGGGATGTTGGACAACCTATTCACCAGATCTCGAAAAGACACTGTCATTGGAGACTGTATAGACATTGGAGAGCAAGATGGGTCAGCTTGGCAGAGTAGGTCGACCATATTCTCAAAAGCAGGCGTATAAGTCATGCCCATACTCTTGTCATCGATGGGAGAAGTGCTGTTCTGGTGACCTGAGCTCGACATATTGTGGAATCGCTTAAAATGTCAAATAGCCCATTCCTATATATAATACTAGCATGGGTCAGGGTCACAAATATGCCCTGGATCGATTAGGCAAAGACTTTACCTAATTGAGCGGTTGCTAATACATTCAAAGCGGCGGCTATGGTTTCCAGGTTGCATAATCCACTAAACTCAACGAAATCCTTTAAATACCAAGTCCACTGACATGTTCCTTTCCCAACAGTACCCACCATGCCTCGACGAATTCAAGAACCTACCTTGGAAGACTTTACAATGATGCCAAGCTCTGCTACCTTGACTTGTCAGTGACTTACAGTGCCGCCCATGCTGTTACTTATGTCCTTCTTCAGTATCCAATGAGGTCACTGGTTGTGAGTATTCTGGCATCTTTATATTCACATAATACTTCATCTGTTTTTATAGGCACAAGCACATTTAAAATTGGCGATAAGTATGTCTTCAGCAGTATTTGTGGAAAGTACTACTACCTTTCATATAGCATTGTTGTCTTCTCC
Source organism: Boletus sp. MG55 (assembly GCA_003313885.1). Classification (NCBI taxonomy): domain Eukaryota; kingdom Fungi; phylum Basidiomycota; class Agaricomycetes; order Boletales; family Boletaceae; genus Boletus; species Boletus sp. MG55. Next base: position 11,574 of record QGOI01010419.1, on the reverse strand, counting down.
GAGTCGGATGAAGAATGGCATGCATGCCTGCTAGACATCAGAGTGCAGACACGATCGAAAAAGGTCTGTTTGATGTGAATGTGGTCAGCATCACATTGACAAATTAATGTTATAGGAAGGAAGTGCTGAAAACATTCCCTGGCTTCGAGTGCAGTGGTATCATAATAAGGACCATGTCAAGCAACAACAGTAAGTCCATGAAACGTTGCTGTGTGCATGCTGATATGGCATCAAGGTTTGCACAGTTCATGGGAAAACATGAGCTAATACTTTCGCAAGACAAGGATTTGGTGGAGGCAGCCTGCCTTGAACGTAAGCAGAATGCCTGTCCTGAAGCAGGGATGATTCGATGACCATATTCTAGGTATTGAGCACATCATTGAGTTTGATGAGAAAGCCCCCTTTGGACAGACAATTGGAGGGACAGACATGTACATGCGATGGCAGATGGATGTCAAAGAGACCAAGATGATAAAAGTTGGACGGTCCAACAGAAAGTTCTTGGTGTATGACATCCTGGTAAGTATTAACCCTTAGTAGTACCATGCTGGTGCTCAGAAATTATATTACAGACATTCATCCATGCTTGCCATAGCTGCAGCAAGCCATATCAACCTGACAGGGATATACAGCGATACTGTCGGAAATGTTCCGTGTGGTATCATATTGGTTGCCTCACTAAACTTCCTTCCAGAAGGTCTGGCATTCCATCTCAAATCAAATGCCATACCAGGCTTGCAGGTGCAACATTGGATGCTGACTTCAAGGCCATTCTTCGGATGCCTATTCAACGGGGTGGAAGCGATGGTGTTGTTGGAAATGGTAAAGATGTCATGACAGTATGGAAATTGTTTGATGCAATGATCCTACTTGACGTTAGCAAGACACCAGATAACTGGAGGGAGACTATTGGCTCTGCTACATTCAAAGAAGTGGGTGATTGCATTCCATATGACTACTTTAGCTGCCCTACATGTAGTCAATGGGTATGATATACTGTCTTCCAAGTCACTGGGCCAACAATACAAAACCCTGTTGAGCTCTGGTGTCAACTTTGATTTTCTTGTTCAACAACTGCTTGAAATAATGTCCAATGATCACAACCTCATTAGCATGTATTTTCTAGGGGTTTGTTAGTGTCAGTGAACCCACCACGAGCGTCAAACACCTACGTCGCTTGCAAATCTCAATTTCCAACTGTCGAACATTTTAGGACTATCTGCTTGAAGCTTTCGAATATAGATCAAACTGTCTACAACCTAATATGTCGAAGAAGTAATGGTTCGAGTGAAACGAAAAGAGTCGTGCACACCTCTTGGTGCAGTTTTGATCCATCCTCTCGACAAAGGATCGCCATGCGCTTGACATGAGAACGAATTTCAGCAATACTGGTATCGTTAGGGGCCTCTGGGAGATCTATCGCAGGGAAGATAACCAATGAGCACGAGGTATTTCAATCCGTTAGTATCCGTACCACTGCTACTGTCGCTCTCCGTGTCAGTAATGCCCTCATTACTTTCATTTCTGTCTGCAACCTTCTTCTTAGTGGGGCTGATGGTAAGAGTGATGTTTCGGAGTGAGTGGTCTGCATTCTGATCCGGATTTCGTTCCATATCGACGTGCAACTGGGTAGCTGGTTCCTTCGACATTCCGGCAGCTTTCCTTTGTTTTCGTCCACCAGCCCCACGCCCACGCCCTCGCCCCCGTCTACCACTTTGTTGGATTGTGGGGTATTCGACGTCTTCCTCATCCTCATTGCTTGTTTTTTTTTCGGTAGCTGAATCATCACTTTGTTGATCTGCAATTTATGTTGACATCTTGTAATGTCAAGGAATATAAGAAACCCACCCATCGTCGTCTGGGTAAAATTACTACGCAGTTGCATATGTCGAGGTATTTCGGGACCCTTTACATGATGAGATCCACGTGGGCGGCCCCGTTTGCGTCGAGCAGATATATCCTCCATGACTGAGTGTGGGAATGGTAGATATGCTTGTTTATAATTTATTGGCAGACATGATGCTCACCGATGCTAGCATCTGAAATTGGTGTAGCATGTTTTCCTTGATTATCATCATCATCCTGTTGGATGGTCTGGGGAGAATGTTCGCAGTCTACGATATCCATGAAATAATTAGAGTGACATCTGTAGATATTCACTCACCGGATGTGCTGGGTGGATCAAATGAGGATGGCTGGGGTATTTCAGATGGATCATCCGTGGAGGATGCGGAGGAGGATGGTGGTGGTAATGTATGTTCATCGTATACTGATTCATATTCCCCCAGATGCGACGATGTTCCATCATCGATAGCAGGTGAACCCACTGAAGTGGATATAACAATCTATGTATGTGCAGGGAATACACGGAATACACTACTCACGGTTGGGATCTATGAAGAAGGAGGTATTAAATCCGACGATCGAAACCTGTTGAACAGGGCCCGCAGGTGTTTCCGAGCGCTTTCTACTCGGCAATTCAGCGTCATTGTCATCATCCCGTGCTTTGCGCTTCCGGTCCTCTTGTTGCTTCAGGACTTGCTGATTTGGCGGTGGAGGGGTTGGGTCGGACACAGGCAGGTCATCACATGGCATGGGATCGTCTTTGGCGAATCACACATCAGTTTGACATTAAAACATCTTATGCATTGAACATACCAGGTAACGCTGTCAGCGTCCAATGATTGACGCAACGTGAACGTCAGTAGCTATCACAAAGAGATGAAATAATGAACGCACCGTCAGCAATAGAACAACCATCAATGTTCAGGTAGACATCTGGATTTCCTCCCATCCGTTCCACACCAATCTCCTTATCCTTATCCTCCTCCTCGTCGTCCCCTTCTCCATCGTCGTCGTCGTCATCATCGCCATCCTTCTTCTCCTTGTCCTCCATCTCATCGTCCTCGTAGTTCTTCTCCTTCTCGTCATCATCATCGTCATCGTCATCTCTCTTCTCCTTGTCCTCCATCTCATCGTCCTCATCGTCCTCCTTCTCCTTCGCCTTCTCGTCATCCCTTTCTACCTCTCCTTCTACCTCCTCCTCCTCCTGTGTATTTCCCATCTCATCTCCACCCTCCTCCACATTCTTCCCATTCTCCCCAGAGTTGTCCTCTTCACTGTCATCCGAAACCTATAGTGAATGGTCAGATACATACACCTCACCAAGGTTCGCACGTATCTACCATTCCTAGAGGTGGTTCAACATCTACCCAACGTGAGACTGCGTAAGATAGATAAAGCATTAGTGAGCAAGTGGAAAAGGAGACGGAAACGAACACGTACTCCATGCAAAGTCCAACTTGCGAGTATAATGCTTCTCTACCAAGTCCCAAAGCATCTCCAACTCTCCGTCTGGGGCTTCATCCATATCGTACATATACATGCCTCCTTCGACGTTCGAATCGACTCGTTTGACATACTCGTCCCAATCTACCATGTCGATCGATAAGCGCGAGGTAACACCCAAGTTAACCGTTAGCACTTACCGAGCTCCCCGACATCGATGCGCTCAATATTCGTTTCCACTCGCAGTCGAAACTCACGCAAAGAGGAAGGCTCGTGACGCCCAAGGAGAAATTCGGTGGTAAGGTAGTGATCGAAGTTGGGGTTGCGCCACTCCTTGAGATCAGCAACGTTGGTGATTGACAGCGCTGGGCGAAGGGTCGCCTCGACGATATTGTCCAGGAACACCATGAGCCGGATGAGTGATGGACGGAAGGCCTTGAACTTCTTGTGACGTTTGGTGCGGAACTTGTTGTACAGGCCGATGACTAGATAGAAGCGCCAGAGTAATCTCACAAAGTGATCGCGATAGTGCTCAGGGAGGTTAACTCTATGACTTGTAACTCCGTCGTGGATATTGGTTTGCTTAACCTGAAAGTATGTGGCAGTCTTCGGATGAACGGTGTACTTGACCTGCACGATGTAGTCGATGTGGCGTGGAGTTGGGGCAGCCTTGGGCCAGTATGCATCAGACATTGTCTTCGAAGACGATGTAGAGAGGATGGTGGTGGTCTAGGTTCAAGAGGTATGTAAATACGGATAAACAATAGCACCGAAACAAACCGTCCACCACATGCCAACATGCCTAAAATGGACATATTGCACAATACATTACTGAACACTGCAATAGTGCCACAACGGGCCGTGAAGCGACATGCACCCGGTGTGTTACATTGGATAGATCCATGTTCACATTCAAGCATATAGATACAGCGCTTGCAGACGGGTATCAGTTCTATGTAGCCAAACATAGGTTCGACCTATGTTCGACCGGGTCGAACATAGGTTCGACGCAGCCAAATATAGGTTCAATGCTGCGCAACATGAACACAAAGATGCCAAATAAACTGTATACACCGCCTGTAATCACGTCGACGCTAAGGACCATCCTTCCATGTATTACAAAGGTACTTTATCGTGTGTCTGAGTCCTCCAGGAATTGCAAGCAATGATGTGACTAATGTACAACGGACTACACTTCCACGTTGCTATCCGATTCGACGACGGACCTGGAGCGGAAATGACGCTTCCCCTTCCCCTTCTTCCTTTCCCCCTTTCCTGACGTCTCATTGCGTGTCGTTCTTTGGCTCTTTGTACCCGAAGCCACGCCCCGGGTGTCCCTTCCTTTGCGTACCTTTTCCCTATTACGGTCCGCCTTTCGCTTCTCCTCATTATCCTCCGTTGTCGAGGATCCGTTTCCTGCAGAGGGAGCCACGGAGGCCTTGTCCACATCATCGGATACGTTACCACCATCGGCTAACCCATCCCCGTCGTCTTTCTTATAGGTATGCTCCGCAAACGTGTAGCCAACTATACTTCAGTGTTAGCAATACATATTGGAGAAAGGCAACAACTTACAGTCCTCGTCTCTTGCAATTGGTGGGTTATAAAACGTAGCCATCTGTGTAAGGAGCATTTGGGCAGTTTTGAAGGTCCGTAACCCCTTCGCAAACGTATACTTGAGACGCGCTCCAGACCAAATCCCACCCAAATCTTCCTCATAGGTTTCCCAATCTATTCGTGAGATGTTCACCTAGGTCCTATCATCGAAGCGATCACGTACTGCATTCGTGGATGCTGCTCCGATCCAAGTTGCGATCGTTTTCCGATCGGAATTTAGTAACGTTTTGGGGTTCATGTCGGCGAACCCAGTATTCGGTCAGCAGGTAGCTGTCGAACGTGTCACTACGGAAGGTGATATCATCAGGAGACTCGTCGCTAATACACGAGACAGCCTCCGTGACGATTTGATCTAAAACGTTGTCCATGTACCACAAGACCATTATGAGGTTGCCCTCCAGAATGTCCGAGATGTCGAGCTGATTGTTGAAGCGAAGGACCATGCGGATGGCCTCCTCGCGCCACAGAAAACGTTTCATGTGGTCGAGGTAATATTGGGGTAGAAGGCAGACAGTTTTTTGATTGAGACACACATGAAATAGAGTTGAGTCGTTGTATGTGATAATTTTCTTGGTCGTCCTGAGGAGGCGTTGAACCTTTATGGCGCTTGGAACGTGATCCGGGTAGTGCACGGTTGCCATCGCAGAGTTCGGTGTAGAGAAGAAAGAGAGTGGTGGCATTGCATCGAGGGTGAGTCAGTTAATAAGTGCGACGAATAGACCCGAAAAAGGAAGTTTACATAATCGCCATGAGGACAAAGGCCCGAATGGGCGTGGAATGGTAACGTATGAATGGGTTTCATCATTATAAAGTAAGTTCAAGGGCGGCATCGATTGTTTTATCCCACCTTCCTTAATCCAACCATCCCATCTGATATACGATGCCGCCCCAAAGATCAAACAAGAATGGAGACGCTGCTGTACACCGCAAGATGTTCGGATATGAGGTCTGTATTCATGATTGTGGATGTAGAGGCCGCAAAATATCTCCATTGTGGTTGAGGGATGGAGCGGCATGCGTACGGCATGCTGTAGACATGGGTCTGCATCCAAACTGCCACGACCGCTGTCCCGGGCATGGTGTAAACTCACAAAAACCTGCAAGACGATCGTGCACACGGGACCCAACTCGTGAGGAGATCATCAAATACCTGCTATCTGAACAGGCGACACTGGAACTGGAACGTTTGAAATTAGCCTCAGGAATGGTGAAATCGAAATCAGAGCAAGTACTAATCCTTGGCAATGTTACGTTCTATTGCTAACATAGACGACGAACATCGATAGGAACTTGGACGTCGATATGGATGATGAAGATGGAGCAGCAGATGAGCAGCACATGGACGAAGATGAACCGATGGCTGACGATGAACAACAAGAGATCGAGGTCGAATCACAGCTCGCGCCCTCTGCAGTACTGTGGACGCCATCCAATACCAGCAAATCCATCTCTAGAGGATCCTCTGTAGCGATGGAGCGAACGTCACAGCCTCTTATGCGACCATACAACAATCAACTAGCTGCATCGACGTCGTCTTTGGGAATAGGTAATATGTTGGACTGTCGAACAGGTTCCACCAGCCCTGCGATCACCAGGTCTACCTCCGCTGCCTCGAACACGTGGTATCCAGTAGAAACATCGAAGGAACGGACACTAAAGCTATTGTATGTCCCTGAGCCAAGCCGTGGGATGCCTCGTTCAGAGGCAGAATGCAATTTGGCATGGGCCAAACGGCAAATACGCTTCGATCAATTCGAGGCGATTAATGGTATGTCCGGGTTCATACACAAGTACGGTGCCAACAAGAAGGGCGTTCGAGTATGGATCACAGAATGGGTACATCTCTACAACTAACTACTCAAGCTTCTGGATGAGAGTAAATGACACTGTTCTGTAGCTCTGGCTGCTATTGATGGTGAATGACTTCGAAGATGGAAATGCATTCGACGTCACGTTCTTAAGATGGGACGAGTTTCGGGATATCGTGCTCGACCCCCCGAATCACCTGGAAGGATGGACGACATTGACATCAATGGACTGTATCATCGGTGGATTCGATTTTCTAACTGGCCAAGGGTATGTAGATCCATGTTACATTCGATACTCTACTCCATCTGACTGCTACCAGAAATCTGGCCGATATCTATGGCTTGGACAAAACTTCGCTATCCATCTATGATACGCACATCACACAGTTAGCATGCCACACGCAATTCTGGCCACCGATTAGACTAGCCCGTCGTGCTGCTGACAAGTGGACGACCACCTGCCATCTTCAAATCATCGCTCAGAACTCTGGTACATATGCGCCGTCAACACGGCTTCTCAAGTCCGGAGACGCGATACCCCCAGATGCAGTGCTGAAGAGGAGCCACAGTGAATGTGGATACCACGTTTTGCTACCGTCTGCTCAACCTCAGAAACGCACCTGGGAGCATCTGAAAACCATTACGGACGATGGAACGTTCTGGATGGCGCAGGAGTATGTTCCGACTTTGGAGTGGCTTGGAGAGTGGAAGGTCTTCATAATCGGTGGCAGGATAATCACGGTGATGCACACCTGGAAAGACAAAATTGGAGAATGGCGTGGGCGTGAAACGGACGCATTTCTCACCCTGGACGAAATATCGTACGTGTCGTGTCTTGCACCTGAGACAAAAGATGTCTAACCGAAACACCAATCAGCCGTCTTGTTCAGTCGAGTCAGCCACCAATAGATACGGCTGAGCTTCAACGCCAAATCTCTGATCCACAGTCGGGTACAGCACTCGTCCGACAGCAGGGAAAACAGGAGCTTTACGAGTTTGCCATTAAAACATGGGAATCGCTCGTAATGCGCGAAACGAAGGACACTGGAGCAAAGCCCTCTATCTGTGTATTCTGCCGACTGGACATCGGAATCCGGATTGATCCATCAGGCAGGTCCAAACCCCAATACTTCGTGAACGAAGTGGAGCGCAACACGGTGACCAGCCTGTGGTTCTACCACTTCGTTGGCAAAACCATGGGCACGTTCGCAGACACATTTGCGATGGTACTCAAACGATGGCTGATAGACATCCACAATGCATATATAATGTAGTAATTATGGTTGTACTATGTACCACATGTTTTGTAGCGCTGGTCATACGCAGTAGAAATATCCAGTTGCATTACGCCATTGAATAATTATCTTACAAGCGTTTTCGATGTATTGTACATGTGGTACCCATTCGTTCACACATGCTACGAGGTCGTACGTATTTGAATGTGCCACCGATACGGCATGGTAGCATACTGGCGTCTGGAATGCGGCAAACACGTCGGACATGGGTCGAACATAGGTCGAACATAGGTAGCCCATGCGTTGAACGTGTGCCGAACCAATGGGGATTGTTTAAAGTACCACGTGGTACGCGCAAGTGTGCTTTGTATGGGGTGAGCACGACTTGTGTGGCGTCGCTTTGTTGTCCGAATTCGGAAATGTAATGTGGAAATGCCTCCGAGCTATTGGTTTTGATGCCGATGTGCACCACACCGACCACTCACTCATCAACCACCATCAGCGGGCAACGTATCCGCAATCCTTCGCAATGATGCCACACTCACAACTGCTACCATCCACCCCCGACGATGTTTTTCCGATCAGCCTAACGGTGGTTCATGGTGAATCACCATCTCCTGACTGCCTCGCCTCCGGACGTCGCTCGGGAGACCTTTACATCGGTACAAAAACGCTCTGGATCGTTCAGGGAGACGAATGGATCAAGTGGAACCCGGAGGTATCTTTGCTGCTCGACATTGACGGCGACGAGTTGTACACATCTCCATGTGCCACGCAAGGCATCCAGCTACTCAGGTCCGAAGATACCCATCACGATCTACTAGATACAACAAGACGTACGCTCGGTCTCAGTGACACTGACGACATGACTGCAGTTATCATTGAGAGGATCCGCATCGCATCTGGGATTTCAAAGGGAAAGACGGAGGATAGGATAACTAAGGTGCGGTATATCCGACTATAATACCTGAGGGAGGAACAAGCACCCACCACTCACTTCGTAACACAGCCAACTGTGCCAACACAAGAGAGCAGCCGGCCTCGCAAGGCGACGCAGACGGCATCCCATAAGGAAGGGCGTATCATGAAGAGTAACGCAAAGCCCGCTGGACTTGAGAAGTCGAAAGATCGTTCCGCGGACAAGGACAAGGATGGTAAAGGCGCGAAGGCTAAGGCAAGAACTTTCGTTATGTTCCAATATTCCCCAGTACCTAATACGACGCCATCTAGGTGATTGCAGGTATGGCAGTGAAGAGCGTACGCAACGACAAGCGCAAGGCCGACAACGAACCAGAACCAGAGACGAATGTCAGAGACCAGACGAATGATTCGCTACACACATCGAAAGATCGGGGCCCGGCAAAACGCCGCAGACGTATGCTTATATTCTCGTCAGATAATTCTACCACTGAATGCGATATGCAGCTACACCGACCATGGAATCTCTCCTCACAGAGATTACATGTCCCGCAGACGCCCCGGTTGTGGAATGGACACATTTGGGGGTCAAGACACATGCTCCATGGTTCAGCGATATGGTGAGCGTCCGAGTAATTCGAATATATGTATATACGGACCAACATAACCATGAAAGGACCGCGAGGCTGTGAGACGACTCTCAGAGGCCCCTCGTGCAAAAGATCAGATGTACAGCGCAGGCCGTCCAATGGTGGTCGAGCTGCAGTATGACGACCACGATGCAGGCTCACTCGTAGGCCTTACATGCAAAATCGAGGAGGCGTTATCGAAGGGTTGTGCAGTCTGGGTGCGTGGGTGGGAACCCAAACCAAGCCTAAACTTCAGCAAGGAGGCCATACGAATGTATCGTCCAACGTTGTCCCAAAGCGTTGTTGTACAGGGTACGCAACCTCGAATGCATGATGTCACTATTCCAGTATTACTAATACATTGGCCAGATGCAATACGACGCGCCAAGCAATATAAAAAAGGGGATGATGGCGACATCTCTGACATACACAGTTCAGTTACGATCGAGCGATTCATCGAGCTTGCGGATAAACCGAAGCAATGCATGAATTTGTTGGACCTTCCGAATCTTCAGCCGGACGTCCCTATATTCGTACGGTTAGTACCGGAATGGTTGATATGCCTTAGAAACCAAGATGCCAATTGCTAACCAATATAGGCCATTGTCGGATAATGTGAACGCGAGGTCCGCAACAATGAATGCCGTGCATCTGTCGAAGACGGGCAGCAATGTAGAGAAGACCTACGCGGGAGTGCAGTCAATATCTGGAGACTCAGAGAGACTCCGTGGCTGGGACCTAATGACCCATGGTGGCTTCCTCACGTATCCGCATCATGACGCATGTGGCCTTTGCACATACATAACGGTAAGATCTGGAAGCAAGGTATGGGCGTATGCAGATACCCCGAACTCCGCCAAGAGTAGCCGCAAGAACTTGTTTGAAGCATGGGACAAGTTATTTTTGGAGGGCCTGGAGATGCGGATTCCAGACGTCCCGATCGGTGCAATGATCCTCAAGAAAGGGGATACCCTGTAAGAGAATCACCACCTAGCGTTTATGTATATCGTGAAAGGCCCAACTGACTAAGCACCTGTACAGTATCCAGCCTCCCGGCGTCAACCACGCGGTATATACGCCGCAAAATGGTGTGACATCCGGTGGACACTTTATGTGCTACTCAACGATGCACCTGACAATGCTGGCCTGCATGTATGATTGTAGAAGGCTGCCAGGACAGGAAGATAGGGATGGAGCGAGCATCGCGACAAACGCCCACCATACGGCGGTGGAACGCTACGTAACATGGATGGTCCTTGGACTTCCAATCCTCGCACAGGACGCATCGCGTAAGTGAAACATTACACGCCTTCCATAACGGTTTTGCGATCATGCCATCCACAGGAAAATTCTATAGGAGGTCTATCCTGGGGTTAATTCTCTTGATGCAAAATGCACAGGACTACATCACACAGGATAGCACGAGTGCAGCGCCCATCATGAATGACAACGACATGATGATGCAAGAGATGGATGGAGAGCGAGCTGCAGCGATGCGCATTGTTGATAAGCTGAAGGTGGGACTCAAGGTGAAGGACGCATCACTGGAGATGGAAGCAGGGAGTTGGTGGGATCCCGGAACGGCCTGTCATCTAAAAGGTATCTTGCGTGAATTCGTTGCATGCTAGATAATGGACGTAGTAGCAGACGTGCACCAGTGGTAAAATGAAAGGAATAGGACCCCATGATCGAGATACGTACGCGCAGTTGCGATGGAACATAAAGACAATATGGTCGAACACAATCGAACATAGACCGAGTATACAGACAACATAGTCCAACATGGTCGAACACAGTTGAACACAAGTCGAATATAAGGACAACATAGTTCAACATGGTCGAACACGGTCGAACATAAGTCTAATATAGGGACAACATAATCCAACGTGAGTGGAGTATAAGTACAACATGGTCGAACATAGATCGAGTGTATGGACAACATAGTCCAACATGGTCGAACACAGTCGAACACAAGTCGAATATAAGGACAACATAGTTCAACATGGTCGAACATGGTCGAACACAAGTCGAATATAAGGACAACATAGTTCAGCATGGTCGAACACGGTCGAACATAAG
>QGOI01010196.1:0-10377 GCA_003313885.1 Boletus sp. MG55 | reverse complement strand
TATGAATGCACTTTAGTCTACCATCTATCTCAGAGACTTTCTGGTAGATCTCCTCCATGTTGTCTGGTTTCTTGATCATTCCAGATAGGGTAAGCTACATGGCAATGTCTGGATTGATTTCCTAAAGGAACCATTTCAAGAAAGCTTGGATATAGTGATCTTGCTTCTGATACATAGCTAGGATGGAAAAGGCTAAGATGAACTTCTCAAAGCCTTGAGGATCTGTTAAGTCCAGGTCAACTCCAGGGTTATCTCCAAAGCATTGGAGATGACTTTGGCACAGGGCTTTGGCTTCACTGTGTGTGGTGCGCCCTTGCAGAATCCAGCCCCAGATTTCAGAGTTCAGAGTTCAGAGGTTCAGAGGGGTTGAACTCAATGTTGTAAACAACGATGAGATATGACAAGTAAGTCAGATAGAAAAGAGTCTTCAAGACTCAATGGATTTGGAATCAGGAGTTGTGAGTAATAGTTGATATTCAAACTATGGAAAGTATATGATTCAAAGATGGTTTATATATGAGGTTTGGAGGTAGGTTAGTAATGGATCAGTAATCATTTGTAAGTAAGAATGGAGCCAGGTATAAACATACCGGAGCTGTGCTCGGATATGCAAAAGGCTGGAGCTGTGCTAATAAGCAAACATAAGAACAGAGATGGATGAGTAACAAAACTAGTACATATGGGAATAAAGTATCATAACAAGAATGAAAAGAATCATATGGTGAAATACTAAGTACAACTCCAAGGTCTCAGAGTTGCATTCTGAGCAAGATTGCTAGAGTTGTTGAGTAAAAGGTTCAGAGGAGGTTTCAGAGGTTGGAGTGGACTTAGTGAAAATATGGGATATGACAGGATCTTTGAGTCTTGTATGAGGATATTAAGATCAATACAAGCTGTGACAGTAGTATTATATGGAAAAAAGGTGGTTTTGAAGGTCACTTCAATCTTGTCAAAAGTCTTGTCTGCAGTGGGAGTCTAGAAATTTAGACAACCATGTTTCTGTGAAGGCTTTTCCATGTCCTTTTCTCATCCTACTGAGAAGAACATATGACTTGTTATGCTTCGACCCAGGTAGGGGCTAATGCGACCAATGGTTCAGCTCATAGACTGAAGTCTAGGGGTTTCTAGGACTTGGACAGGTGATGCTCATGAAGAGACCAGTGACCATTCAAGGACAAGGAGTTCTAGGGACTTTACTCACAGACGAAACTGTGAGGGGACTTAGGAACAAGGGGAGCCAGGACTGAGCTAGTTATTGGTAACTCTAGCTTAGTGTACATAAGCGTTGCTACTAGGATTTAAGTAGGTGCAGAGGTAGTTAAGGGCCAGTCCATGAAGGCCGGATTTGGTAGTACAAAGGAGGCAGTGAAGGAAGCGATGACGGTAAGTGAGTCATGACCTGGGTGGAATCGGAATGAGTCAGAAGGAGAACTGGATGCAGATGGAATCGGAAAGGGTCAAGGGTCATTGCAGAAGAAATGAAAAGAGAGTCCAAGGTGAGTTGAACACTCGACCCAGCTAGGTAAGATGAGACTTGGAGGTGAAAGGGGAAAAAGAAGTGAGTTTACATAGACAGTTGTAACATTACCCCCCTACTATTTCTGAAACTCCATTTGAGGACTAAAACAGAGTTGGAGAACCAGTGACATTGGCATAGGTGCATTCATCCCAGCAGTCATTGGAGGCTTTGGCATCATAGGGACCATCAGAGATGCGGTTAGAGAGAGAGGCACAGCTAGAGCATGAGGAGCCCTGGAAGGAGTGGTGGGAGTGGTTTGAAGAGCGATGGTGGAATGAGCGGGTTGAGACCCCTGAGGTAAAGGAGTGGCAGGAGGATTGGAAGGACTGAGTGGACGGGGGTGACACAGGTGGGGAGCGCAGTATGACAAACATGATGGTGGGCCCACCACTAATCCATTCAGAGAGAGGAATGGGAGGAGGGGCAGGGCACAGTGGGGGCACATGCTAAAGAAGTGGCCTGGTGCCAAGGTGTTGGAGCATAGGCAATGGTAATCCGGGCAATCCACTTTCCAGTAGGTAGGGTGGTGGCACTGGAAACAGGTGGAGGCAAAGTCTGGGTCTCCTCATTGCAATGGGAGGTCATGGGGGTCATGGGAGAGGATGCAGGTATGGGGTTGCATGGCTCGTTCAACGGTCTCCAAGGTTAGGAGTTCATCAAGGGTTAATGGCTCGCTTGAGGCTGAGGCCCTGGGTTTCCTCATTGGTGGATTGTGGGGACTCAGGTGTGGTGATGGTGGTTTCTATGGGGGATGTTGGGGATGGAATGGGTGTTGGTGGAGGGGAAATCTGAACTAGAGAGTTCAGGAGGGCTTGTTGGATACGGGTAGGCAGGAGTACGACAGTTCTGGTATGGGGTAATTCTGAAAGGTAACAGTCTAAATCTTCTAAAAAGGGGAGAGCCCCAAGCTGGTAGAGGGTGCTAAGGAGGTGGTCGCATACTCCGCGATAAATGGAAATGATCCTGGAATTAAAGAACACCTGATTGGCATTGGTGGAGCAATGATTTGCAATGGGTAATAATGCAGCAATTTGGATGAAAGCGGAAAAGAGGGAGAGGAGAGGGGAGTCCATGTCACAGTGCACATCAAGTGTGGCGGCAAGGTGGGAGTCTAGGAGGAAGGTGTTGATTCGGCAGGACTGTTCTTTGCTGATGGGGTCATTCTGGAGTGGGTAGGTGAAGTTGGATATGTTGGCAGACATGACGGGGCGACATGGTGGGTCCAGGGACAATGCTGGGATATCAAGGAGTTCCCTAGGTGGGTTGGAGTAGTCCCACCTGGGGGAGATGGTGGTGCTGGAGATGATAATGGGGGAGTCCACCATGAGCAAGACTGGGGTATGGGATCTTCGATGGTGGAGTCAAGGAATGAGGTGGTGATAGAGGGGGTAGCGAGGTAAGACATTTGACATTTGTAGAAGACTTTTGGGGGGAAGGTTTCTGAGGGAGGAAGACGGAGGAGTGAAGTCTTTTGTAATTGTCCAGGGCAGACTTTGCATGTTTGAGTTCCTGCTCAGGAACCCATGAGTCTTCTTCCACGGAGTATCCCTTCCATTGGATCAGGAAGGTCTGGGAGGTGGTTGACCAGCAGTGTTGGAGGATCTTTTTAATTTTGTATTCCTCTTCTCTGCCGATAAGGTCAGGCAGCGGAGCAGGGAAGTTCTTTCCATGTATGTCATTTTCACAATAGGGTGATAAGAGGGAAGTGTGGAAGACTGGATGTATTTTCCAGGTCTTTGGTAGGTGGAGTTGATATGTGATGGGTGATAAGACCTTGACAATGGTAAAGGGTCCTTCTTGCTTTGATGTGAATTTCGGGGAGGTGTTAGCGTGGCGTAAGTTCTTTGCTTCTAGCCAGACCTTGTCTCCTTTCAGGAAAGGGGAGAAGTTCTTGTGGTTCCTAGCAGCCATGACTTGTCTGGCAAGTTCATGGGAGGCAAGTGCCTCGTTGCAAGCGGTGGAGAGGTTTTTAAGGTGGGTTTCTACTGTGGGAAGATCTGAAGTGGAGATCACTGTGGATAGAGGGATAGGATCAAATCCCATCATAAGGTAGAAAGGGGATTTTCCCATGACCAAATGGGGTCTGTGATTATGGGCGAATTGAGCATGGGAGATCATATCTGCCCAGGACATAGGGTTACTTCCGCAGAAGATACGGAGATACGTTTCAATCTCTTGGTTGACTTGTTCAGTTTCTCCGTCAGATTGAGGGTGATAGGTGGTGGAGAGTGATAGATCATATCCCAGGAGATGTCCTAGTTGTCGGGCGAAGGTGGAGGCAAAGCAGGGGTCTCTGTCCAAGATGATTTTCTCATAGAGTCCGAATCGGAGGTAAACTTTGTGAAAGAAAAGGGAGGCGATCCCTTCTGCAGTAACAGTTTTCTTGGTGGGGCATAGAATTACTCCCTTAGTAAGCCCATGGTCGACCATGACCAAAAGGGAATCAAACCCGGAGGAAGCTGGGAGGTTGGTGATCAGGTTGCAGGAGACCTGCTGGAAGGGGTGAGTTGAGTGGGAGATGATGGGGGCAAGGGGCAGGGTGGTGGGGTGGGTGTTTGCTTTGTTCTGTTGGCACATGGCACAGCCTTCGACGTATTGTTTCATGAAGTGGGTGAGTCCAGGCCACCAGAACTTGGCGGAGACAAGCTGGCGAGTTTTAAGGAAGCTGGAATGGCCGGCGGTAGTGTTGCCGTGGCTCCTGTGAAAATTGGCTTAGCTCTCACCCATTTTGGCAGGAGCCACAGCAACACTAGCTGGCAGTAGTATGGTTGTGGCAATGTTCCAGAATGGAACGGCAGAGCACAGTGTCAGGGGGAACATAGACTTGTCCTTTATAGGTGAGGACATCATCAAGGAGTTGCCAATCGCTGAGGCAGGAGCAAAAGGTGGGGGAAATGGTGCCATCAAGGCTTTGGAGGGCTTTGAGAAAGAGGGGGTCATCATGGGAGTAGGTGGCGATGTGGTTTTTCAAGGAGACATTGATGAGTTTGATAAATAGGGAGTCCAGGAGGAGGGTAATGACGTCATTGTCAAATTCCTTGGTGGGGAGGTGGTTGGGGTGGCAGGAGAGGGCGTCGGGACTGGAGAGAAGTTTTTCAGGGACATGGATCATCTTTAGGTCATAATCTGCAAGGTCAATTAACCAGCAAGCTTGGTGACAATTAAGCATTTGGGTGGAGCGGAAGTAGAGGAGGTTCTTATGGTCAGTGAAGGTTTGGACAGGAAAAGGGGACCCTTGAAGGTAGTGTCACCAGACTTTGAGGGCTCGGATGACAGCAAGGAGTTTGTGATCATAGATGTCATAGTTATGTTTGGTGGGGGAGAGGGAATGGGACCAATAGGAATAGGGGTGCCATTCGCTGTTGGCATCAGTTTGAAGGAGGATAGCGCTGGTGGCATACTTTGAGGTGTCGGTGGCGATGGCAAAGGGGGCTGAGGGGTCAGGGAGATGAAGAATTGGTTGGGATTGAAAGAGTTCTTTGAGGTGGTTGAATGCTTGGTCGCACTCGGGAGACCAGTTCCACAGGGAGGATTTCTTGGTAAGATCAATGAGAGGGCGGGCAATGTTAGAGTAGTTGGCAATGAATTGTTGGTAGAAGTTGGCAAAGCCAAGAAAGGATCATACATCCTTAACCTTGGTGGGGGTGGGCCAGGATGAAATGCCATCAAGTTTGATGGGGTCCATGGCTATCTGTCCAGGGGAGATGATCATTCCGAGGTAATTGACTTGGGGAGCATTGAAGGTGCATTTGTCAAGGCAGAGGTGGAGGTCTAGTTCTTCCATCCATTGGAGGACTCATTTGGTGTGTTCCTCATGGATGGTGTCATCTGGGGAGAAGATGAGGAGGTCATCCATGTAGATAATGAGCCATCCTTCAGTGATCATGTCATGGAATGAGTCATTCATGAAACGTTGGAAGGTGGCGGGGGAGTTGGTGAGGCCAAAGAACATGATGGTGGGTTCAAAGAGGCCCTTATGAGTGATGAAGGCGGCTTTCCATTGGTCACCATCCTTGATGCAGATATTGTTATATCCCCATCGAACATTGAACTTGGTGAAGACCTTAGCACCTTGGATCTTATCGATGAGGTTGGGAATGAGAGGGAATAGATAGGCATCTCGGATTGTGTCTCCATTTAGCCTATGGTAGTCCTGGCAAGGACAGAGTTTTCCATCTTTCTTCTTTATGAAAAAGAAGGGGGAGGCCTGGGGGGAATTTGAAGGTCAAATTTTCCCCAAGGTGAGATTCTCTTCTAAGAAGGCCTCGGTGGCATTTCGTTCATTGGGAGATAATGGATAGAGTTTCCCAACTTTTGGGACAAAAGAGTCGGAAAGGTTGATCTCATGGTCATAGGGTCATGGGGGGGAAGGTGTTTACTGGCTTTGTCCAAGAAGATGGATTCAAAGGCGGCGTATTCTGGGGGAAGGGTGACTTTCAGCTTGGCTTTTTTGGCCGCCACAGCAAGTTCCATGGCAGTAGTGAGTTTAGCAATAATAGGGTTGCCCGAGGGGATAAAGTGATATCCACAGCAAATAATATGATTAATCATGTAGTTTTCCTTGGCATGGGCGAGGTATTGATCTTCGGTTTTGAAGTTGAGGTAGTTGTAGAGATAGGTATCATCAATACTATTGACATTAACATGCTTTGGGAGGGTCCAGGCATGGGGGAAGGTTTTGAAATGGGAGTCATGATGAGAAGTGTTGGTGACTTGTTGCAAGTAGAGTTCTTTGGATTGGTCCAGAGATTCAGAGAGGGAAAGAGTCTGGCATTGCCAGTCAATGGTAGGGTTGGTGTCTCTGAGCCAGCGGAGTCCTAGGATTACGTTTTCGTTCCCACAGGACATGATGTGGAACTTTGTTTCTCGGGTGATGCCCTTGATGACGAGGAAGAGATTACAGGTAAAGTGGATAGAGCCGGTTTTGTTGATGGATTGGTCAACATTCTGGATAGGGATGGGAGTGGGAAGGCAGGTGGTAGGGAGTTTATGCTTTTGCATGAACCCCCAGTCTATGCAAGAGATATCAGCACTGCTGTCGACAAGGGTGCGGGTGTCAACAGTTTTCATGGTGTGCATGGGGACGAGGAGTTGTATTGGGATATGCATCGATTTATTGGACTGTGATACAACTACAGGGGCACAGGTAAGTGAAGGAGAGGTCTTTGTTGATGAAGGTCTTCTGTTTAAAAATCCTTCTCCATGGTGGTGAAGAAGACCTGTTTGACTCCTTCGTCTTCATCTTCTTCATTGTCCTTGTAAGCAATTAACTTTGGGAGGTCTGTGGGGATATTCCTAACTTTCTTGGGGGTGTTCGACCCTGAGGTGAACTCTTTGCAGTCTTTGGCCATGTGGCCTTTCTTTCGGCAGTGGAGGCATAGCCCATCTCGGAAACATTGTTGACATTCATCTGGAGTGAGCTTTCTGAGGTGAACTGCATTGATGTCCATGGCATTCGGATCCTTCTCTTTCTGAGTGGGAGATGGGGAGTATGGGGCATATGGGGAGTAGGAGGGTTTTGTGTATCATAGGGTAATCTCAGCAGCTCATCGAGCTTGGGTATCAAAGGTGATGACTTTACTGTACCAGTCATCAATGGTGGTGGGGACAGTTGTCATAAAGTAGACCTTCTCTATGAGGGAGGTAGGGATGGAGGTGGAGAAGTAATTAATCAGGACGTTCGTGTCCATAATCTTGGAGGTGGCGACTTTATTCTTAAAGTTGGCAATGAACGTAGTCAGGGAGGGAGAGAACGTCCCATTCTTCTTCTCAGTCATTCATTTGGTGGCTAGCCAACTGATGGCATTGCCAACAGTGTCATGATGTTTGAAGGAGGCATCAAAGGCAATGACAAAGAGTACCCAAGTTTCCAGGGTGAAAGCACTGGTTGTGGTGTCGTACTTGGATTCTTGGAAGGTGTCAGCCCAGGTGAGAGTGGGGCCCTTTTTCATGAAGAAGAGGGCATAAGTGATCTTCTTCAAGTCAGAGTTGTATATCTTGGTGTTGACTTTAAGGTAAAGGGCAACATTTCTGAGCCATGGTTGAGATTTGGCGGCAGAACCATCAAAGTCTTCTGGGACTCCTAGACAAAGTTCAGTAGGTTTGGGAGCGGAGGAGCCAGACATAGTCAGTCTTGGGAATGGAGGAGGGGGTGGTGGGTTCAGTGGTAGGGGAGTTGGTAGTGGATTAAGCGGGGGAAAAGGGAACAGGTTATTCCATTGAACTGGGGTTGGGGACAGTGGGGTGGGAACTCTGGGGATTACTGCTGATGTGGATAGGTTCTGGGAGAGTTCTCAGGCAAGGGTTCTAATATCCTCTGCTTCTTCCAGTGATCGGAGAAGTTCATTAGAGTTGGTGGAGAGTTCTGCTTCTTCTGAAGAAGATGGTTCAGAGGTTTTGGGGGGACAGATTCTCCACGCCAAGGTCAAGGTCAATGGTTGAGGACAAGTGGTCCTCCTAGGGCTAGGGTTTGGTGGTGGTCAAGAAATGGTGACTATACGGTGGTAGCACAGTTTAGGGAAGCTAGAGTTTTGTTATGCTTTGACCTGGGTAGGGGCTAACACGACCAATGGTTCAGCTCATAGACTGAAGTCTGGAGGTTTCTAGGACTTGGATGGATGATGCTCACGAAGAGACCAGCGACCATTCAAGGACAGGGAGTTCTAGGGACTTTACTCACAGACAAAACTGTGAGGGGACTTAGGGATGAGGGGAGCAAGGACTGAGCTAGTTATTGGT
This sequence comes from Boletus sp. MG55, assembly GCA_003313885.1. NCBI lineage: Eukaryota > Fungi > Basidiomycota > Agaricomycetes > Boletales > Boletaceae > Boletus > Boletus sp. MG55. The sequence goes on along the minus strand of QGOI01010196.1, from coordinate 2,120 downwards.
AACTCTAGCTTAGTGTACATGAGCATCACTACTAGGATTTAAGTAGGTGCAGAGGTAGTTAAGGGCCAGTCCATGAAGGCCAGATTTGGTAGTATAAAGAAGGCAGTGAAGGAAGCAATGACAGTAAGTGAGTCATAACCCAGGTGGAATTGGAATGAGTCAGAAGAAGAACCAGGTGTGGATGGAATCGAGAAGGGTCAAGGGTCATCATAGAAGAAATGAAAAGAGAGTCCAAGGTGAGTTGAACACTCGACCCAGCTAGGTAAGATGAGACTTGGAGGCGAAAGGGGAAAAAGAAGTGGGTTTATATAGACAGTTGTAACATGACTGGCCTTGTTCCTACTTGTTGTCAAGGAAAGTATTCCTTTATTATCATAAGCCAGTAGTTGGCATCATATGCTTCTTCTGAGAATTTATTGAGCAATGTAGCCTTGATTTCTCCCATGTCTTCATCATCCTCTTTGTCATTTGTGGGGGGAATACTAGAAAGGCAAAAGCTCTAAGCAAAGTATATTTCTTGCTCTGGATTGGGGGGAGGAGGTGTGAATCTCCAATATCTAGTTCTGGATTCTGGAAGTAGGAGAGGAGTATAGCCTGAATAGGAAGAGGGGTGGAGCACTACTGAGGGGAAGGTTCTGTTGATAGGGTCTGACCATATGAGAGCTTTTTAATGCTTCTGAGTGGGAGTGTTATGCTTCAACCTGAAGTGAACAAATAATGCTGGACCGGCAGGTCAAGTATGCGTATTCCTGGATCCTAAAGAGATATCCCTGAATGGCTACGGCAGCGACAACTCTTGAGTTACTGAGGCTTCCAAGCACTGTCTATGGGCAAAGGTACGTGCTGAAACTAAGTTGACCTGGAAAGGGAAGACTTCTCAGAAGGGCTGAGATCCGAGGAGATGTGGAGGTCGAACAAAGGAGCTCAGCGTGGCTTCTTGACACTATGTAGTAGATTGCTTAGATCAAGGTAAGGTACATGAGAGAAAGAAGCAGCCCTTTTATAGGGTGTACGTATTGGAGTCCATAGCAGACTCAAAATATAAATAGGTCCCAAAGTAAACTGGGAGGGAATGGAACGGAGTTGGGAGGGAATGGAATGGAACCTAAGACTACAGCCTTGACGGGTGATAATGGAAGGTGAGATATAAATATGAAATAGGATCGGGACAGACTGGGATCGGATAGAGTAGGATCACAAGGCAGTACATAAAGAGAGCACTACCAAGGAGAGAGTGTCTGTGTGAGGCGATGTAAGTAAAGGAGAAAAGAGTCTGGCACACTGCTTTAGAAGACAGTGTCCATCACCTCCATGATAAGGCTGTTCCCCTTGGTGTTGTAATGGTCAAAGCTAAAGAGCTTGTCCCACTGGCTTTGAGGAATCTCCATGTCCAGCTGGAAGTCTGTCCACAAGTTCTGTGATGTGAATGAAGGAAATGATAGGGGGTCCTCCCATTCTATAACAGGGAGAGGGCAAGAGATAATAACATGAGTGTTGTCTGACCATGAGGAGTTATCTGAGAAGAACCAGTAATTCTTTGAGATCTGTTGGAAGTGGAAGAATATGATGCAGTGGCAAAGAGGATAGAGTGGGGGTTGGCTCTTGTAATTCTTATCTGCTGACTTGATGTCTGCTAAGAATCAACTCATGCTCATGAAAAAACACTACCTTTGTGGGTAGTAAGATAAGATTCAAAGGTGTGGCTGGACTAGATAACACCAGTAGTTTGTCCACTTTGATAAATAATACTAAACTGCTAAGTTTAAGAATATTCTTCAAGTCCCATGGCTAGGTGACTCCAAATGGCTATAGCAGCACAACCATTATGATATGGCAAAGATCCTACAGTATGGCAAGATGATTATAGGTCAATGATGGTTTATCCTTCAAAGGGAATCCTGGACTGAGGCTGAGGTTCAAAGGGGGTTTGGAAGGTGGATAAAAGAGGAGCTTAGCAAGCCTTTCTGATACTAGTGGTAGATTGCATAGATCAAGGCAAGGAACAAGAAGTAAAGAAGCAGCCCTTTGTTATTCTTGTTGATTTTGCCCTCTGTTTCCTCCCTAACTATTACCATTCATTTTTCCATGGTCACTTTACCTATCCCCTAGCTTTTCCAATC
>QGOI01010163.1:0-15563 GCA_003313885.1 Boletus sp. MG55 | reverse complement strand
CATGACACTGGAACCTCGGTCGAGGGGGGATCACTGCATGAGGTTTGATAACCAGAAGGGGCTGAGCGGTCTTGGATGGCGTCGCCTGACATTGGCTCCTCGACCTCGGTCAAAAGGACATCTCCAGACGCGGATTGCAGATCATACGAGGGAGGGAGGGTCGTTGGTGGAGGATCGCAAGACACTGGAGCCTTGGCCGAGAGGGGATCACTGAGCGAGGATTGATTACCAGAAGGGGCTGGGGGATCTGGGAGGGTGTTGCACGACATTAAGTCATCACCAGAGATGGTGTCCGGCAGTGCAGGACTAGGTAAAGGACGGGTCGAGGAGGCGACAGCTGACGAAGCATTCACTGATGGAGAAACTACTTTTTTTTGGGAAAACATCACTTCATTGTCACTGTCGAAATCATCGAAGTCATCGGATCCACTTGGTTTCGCATCCGGTTCGAATTCAGTACATAGATCCCACTCATCCCCAAAAGTGTCGTAGCGACGCTGTGACCCGTAGTAGTCCTCCCAAATTCCCCTGTAGTTATTATAGCCAATGGGAGTGCAAATCCTATGACCGTTTGTCTCCTCCCAATAAAAGACATTGGCGCCACTGCGTCCTGGGGGGTGACAGGCTTTCGCATGCTTACTGCGCTGTTCGCGCTTTGTCCTTTCTACGAGCGACTGTTTTTCTGCGATGGCCGAGTTCGCCAGGGTCCGCCGAGCGAAAAACTGCTTCCAAGTTTCCCCTTGTTGCTGGCCACTTCCCTTGACAGGTGGCGGTGTGACAAGAGCAGGGCCAGAAGGAGGCTGTTGCACAGAGGGGGAGGCACTGGTGGAAGAAGATGGGATAGGAAGAGGGGGTCGCATGAGAACGTCCTTGAGAATGGCTTCGGAGGGGTAGCAGCTGTTGTTGATCCAATTTCCATCCAACATGCTTTCTGGAACACGATTGAACTTGGGCTTGGAGTATGGTTCACAAGTTCCCCAGTATAGATAAACCGGGACTTGTGCATCCACCATCGGACGAACGTATTTCAAAGACGCCAAGTCATTGACATCCACTATGGCGCCCAGTCTCCGACACTCATGTGAAAATGTGGCCGCTTTGCTTTCATGCAGCATCTCTACCATAGAAGGGGATATTCCGTTCGAAAGTAGATGATCCACTGGCACCCAGGACGTATCTTTCGGATATTTGATACAGCACGATATCCGCCATGCAACCAGGGCAAGCAGATGCTGGAATGCCCTGAGGGTGTGCCATGCTGCAATGTGGGCCACTTTGTCCGTTGGATGGAAGATCGCATACTGGCAATCCGAGGGCACAGGGTGCAACACAACATTATCGGGACATTTTACTGGGAGAGTCTGGAACACCTGAGTGAGGAAGTTATCGAGCGCGACCCACTTCTCAAGCAGTTGCGAATGAATGGCGAAGGCTCCGTCCGAGTTGACGATGGGTAATTGACGGTAAGAACCACGCAGGCAACTAAAAAATGGTCCAGAGCAGATCGGGGAACAGAAAGCGAAAGGCAGTTGGGGATAGTTGGCAGACATGAAATGGAATTTGCCAAAGTTATCTACAAGGTCATCCCAGCCACTAACGAGGGGGAGGATTTCCGCAGGAAGTCCCATAGTCACATTAGGAGAGGAGAAAACCTGTCCAGACTGAAGGTCGTAGAACGTGTACATGGCGGACTAAAAGATGCAAAACTGAGCGTTCTAACAGTAAAGTAAAATGGGGGGCACTCACCGATGGGAGGTATTCAATACGATGGGGAAACGGGGATCAAGGTGACAGCGAGCGTGTGATTGAAAGGGGAAAGCTTGTCAATGTAAACACTGATGAGCTATGATGATGCAGGTCGAATGAAGAGAATATGAGATGCGTAGGAGGTAGAAATCGTCGATGTAAACACCGATGAGCTTGCGAAGGAGATTTGCGGTTTGGAGGCACGCTCGTCAGTGTACACACCAACGAACTCCAACTAAAGCGATCCTGATTCGAAGGCAGAAACTCGCCAATGTAAACACTGATGAGCTCGCGAAGGAGATTTGCGGTTTGGAGGCACGCTCGTCAGTGTACACACCAACGAACTCCAACAAAAACGACCCTGATTAGAAGGCAGAAGTTAGTCAATTTGTGGTTCAGAGGCACGCTTGTCGGTGTACACACCAACGAACTCCAACTAAAACGATCCTGATTTGAAGGCAGAAGCTCGCCAATGTAAACACTGATGAGCTCGCGAAGGAGATTTGCAGTTGAGAGCACGCTCGTCAGTGTACACACCAATGACGAGGAGTTGCGGAGAAGACTTGAAGGATCCACAAATGAATGTCCTAAAATGGTTGCCCACAGTTTCGGCTGTTGCCGGATAGTAATGTGTGGACAATAGGTGAATGTCCCATTGTCAATGGGTCGCCCACAATGGTCGCCCACAGTAGCTATTGCCAGATACTAAGGACAATAGGTGAGGCCTTGAGGTTCCATCCTGTGTGGAGGACGGTGAACGGTGATGCCATGCACTGCCCACGGATATACCATAGGCAGTGGTCGGCGGGAGACAAAGCTCGACGAGCGGGAGTCTTGGTAGCCTGAGTTTTAAAACCTAGCTTGAGTCGGAAATTGCCGCAATATTGAAGCAATGAATGTGCGATTTAGGGGTGCTACTAAAATAGGTATAGGGGGACTAAGGTCAAAAACATCGAAAACATGTTCAATGGGCCAGTCAGCTTCTCCGGCTCGCGACCCCCTTCTACTATAACGAATCTGGAGTCCCGACACTCATGATCATCGGACAGGAGCCTATCCGTGTATACTAGTATCGTTGCCCTCTCCTTCGTCCTGTTCGCGGTTTACTGTGGACAGTTTCTCCTCTCCGTTGTTCATATTCTACACATGGCTTCACTCCATGTTGTTGCCCTGTTTCCATCCACCCACGCGGCGATAGCTGACCATTGTTTGACAATCTTTTGTATCCTTAATGTAGGTGTCTGTTACTAGGTGCAGCGTGCCAGATCAAACAAAAAATGTGGGGCTGTCGCTCGCAGGTGGAGGGATTAGCCTCCACATCACCATAGGTGAACATTCCACAAGTCGTGAATTCCGTTAACGTGTGCAGCATAGACTTCGTCCATAGTACCCTTCTCCGTCCACCCATTAACAAACCTTTTTAAGCATCGCTCCATATCCACCACTTCCGCTCCTACCCTCTCTCGTTCCCTCTCTCGCTATGGCACAAGTCGCCGACGCGATGTGCGCCTCTCCCCCACTTCTTCCTCTCCTCAAAGACATCTTCCAGGCGATCAACATTCCCTTATCCGAAGAGGGTTATGACCACTCCTATCGAACCCCAATGTACTTCCCTCAGCTGATCCAAACGTATCTATGCTATCCCAACGCTAGCAAAGTCGTCTTCTGTGGTGCAGGAGGAGAAAGAATTCTTGTCGACATGCCTTCTGTGGTTTATTGTCCTAAGGCCCCAGATCTTCACCCCTCCTTACTCAACAATACCACTTGCATCATGGATCCAATCTGTATTCAGCGGATCGAGACCGGTACCTGGACTACCATCAACACTTTCACGTTTCGAGATGAGCCCACCTCGTCTATCTATGAAGGAGCTGGTTTCCCATTCCCATCTGCCTCTTACGACTCCACTCCCAACTGCGCTGTCCATGGTAAAGGCTACGAGATCTTCCGGCATGACCATCTGGTTTCAAGCTATCACTGTGACATCCCCGCCGGATCTTTGTCTCACCATGTAAAGACCATGATTGAGTCTTTCACTCCCAACCTTCTGGTTGATCCCACCGATATCAACACTGATGCCGACAATTTCGTTGGAGACATCGTATGTCAGCGTGAGTGGAATAGGCAGATGGATAGGTGGTGGAGAGTGAAGTGGCACCGCGAACACCCTTTCTATGCTCCTTTCATTCACTCGCTGACGGAGGAAAGACTCATAGAGTTTGGACACTACCAAGCAGAGAATAGAGCGCTTGCTAGAATTGAGGAGATGTTTGGCACTTTGGTTCTGGACTGAAATTCATTCCTATAGCATTTGTCCCCACTGTATACGACTTAGTTTTTGTACTATATCCACATGACTGTGTAAGCCTACGTCACTGAATCCTTCCTCTTTCCCTTGCGTCATCGACTCGGACACCGAGACGTATACATAGCAGCCTACGTATCATCCTGTATCCCTATCTTTTCTTTCTCCCCTTGTCTCACGCAATCCATACCATGTTCTCCTTCGTGTGAGTGCCCTCTCAGTATTTCCGCCTTTGCGGCGGTTTCCAGACTGAACTTGGAACAAATAAATCTTTTTTTAAAATTCATCAAAGTCATATGCCGCAGGACCTGAGACGCCATCGAAAAGGTCAAGATAGGGTTGGCACGAGATTGCTGCCAGCTACTAGTAGGTGTTGAATTCGAACCAATATTTGGCAACTGCTAATCGGAACATGGAGTGCCGTTTGCGTGATTTGGAACTTACGTCCAGCATTGCATCAGATTCAGACTCATCGTCGTTGTGTGTAGGGACATCCATGCACCTCGAAATTACAGAATGTAGTAGCATAGAGAAATCAAGCAACTTGTTCATCTGGCGACATCACTACCCTAGTCATCCTCCTCCCTCCCAGTCACACACGTAGCCACATATCTCGACGAGCTTCATACAGGATCATTGCTGGCATCTGGCAGCGACAAAGCTGGATAGTACAGTGGACCCTACATCTCTGGCATCGAGAGCGAAGACTGGGAGACTCCAAGTTCAAAGATAACTTCTGCACGAGCAAGGTCTGCACGTGTACACATCACCGAATGCACGGCCACCAATGTGAATAACAGAGTTTCGATCAATCTGATCTGAGAGGTCGACCAGTGGACAGCCCTCAAGTTGCAATCTGAGCGGTTAAAACGGTCATCTTGCACAGTGCCCGGTAAATTGAAGATGAGCGACTCACCTGTTTGGGAAGACAGACATAGGAGTGCCAGTGGGGAGGTGATCATCACCAAGACAAGTCCACGTGAAGGCAGGGAAACCGGCCGAAATAAATGGGGGAGACACTGCCTGTGGTATACCGCGAGCAGTCAACCGTGGACAGTGAACCACGGACATTGAGAAGACACTCCTCGGTGTCGAACATCGGGGAGTGAGATAATGGGCATGGGCATTGTTTAGCCGACTGTTTACTCATGGTCACGCGTCTACTTACCTACCTAATGCAATACCTTTTGGCTGCGCTCTTACCTCGCTTCACCGCAGACTCGAATCTTGGTGTAATTCGTGGATAATGAGGCGAAGACACTTCCCAGTGTTCGACACCAAGCGGTGAAGAAACATACAGTGAACCATGGCTATATACACCCACGAAGTTAAACAACTGGTGCAGTAATCAGATGGAGAACTTATATGCTGGAGAAAACAGAGTTACCTGAACACCAAGTTTGGTAATGAGGGCGATGTTGTATCCACTACAATGAAATGTACGAATGGCGCAAACAGGTTTCCACCGAGGAGAGAAAACTGTCTGCAGTAAACCGCGGACAGTGAGGAGAGATTCCCCAGTGCTCAACACTGGCGAGAAGGGATGAGCAAGGATGATCGTAGCCGACAAATAAATCGCGGGGAAAATACGAGCTGTTGGTAGTTAGAGTTAGCAGGAATGTTGGAGGTTGTCAGTGTAAATACCTACTCTGACAGCGATGACCTCAATGATGCTCGTCATTGATAGAGGGTTCAGGATAGCGAGTTCATGGCGAAGTCTGGGAGACACTACTCACGGTATACCTCGAGCAGCAAGAATAGGAAGTTACTGTCTGCAGTGGACTGCAGGCAGTGAGGAGAGGGTGATCGTCACCAAGACAAGTCCACAGCGAAGGTAGGGAGACACTACCCCTAGTATACCATGGGAAGTGAGGACGGGAAACTGTGGCCGAGGGCTAGGAAATGACCAGTACGTTTCCAGCAGATGGTAGAGCAGAATTCAACACCAGTGAGTGGGAAATGGTGACAATGATCATCGGCATGACGGCGAACCAGAGAGACAGAGCCCGTGGCATACCATGAGAAATGAGGAGGGGAATCTGTCCGCAGTAAACCGCAGACAGTTGGGAGATACTCTCCAATGTTCGACACCGGGGAGTGAGGGGAATGCCAGTGAGTGGAAACTTGACTGATAGTCGGGTGTACTAGCTGCTCACAACACATTAGGTAAGCAGGTGGATGCGCCAACTTGCGACTCGAGTGCGGTGGAAAAGACGACGAGGTATTCGGACGACGGAACCGCCGGAGGAGTCCGGGTCGCCAGTGTGAAGGAAGAAGTTGGTGAGATGAGGGTGGGAGCTCGTCAGTGTAAATACTGGTGATCTTAGCTATCCCGCGACATCAGTTTTTCGGACAGTGCTGAAACGAAACAACGGAGACCTACAGTGGAGGCATTGGGAACGATCTGTACAGCTCAATATGGTAGAGTAGAAGATACTCACTGGTGTTCAACACCGGTGAATGAGGAACGGCGACGATGATCATCGCCAATAAATGGATCACCCGGCGACGACTCATCGAGACACTGCCCGTAGTGTACTACCAAGGGCAGTAAGGAGGGGAAACCGTCCGCAGTAAACTGCGGACTGTAAGATACTCCCTAGTAGCTCGATACCAGGGAGCGAAGCGAAGTGTTTGGTGGGTGCTAGCTCGGCACGCACACATCGTTACTACTTTTGGTCACACGTACACCCGCTTACCTGGGCTAAGTACAGCCTGCCAGTGGATCAGTTGTTGCGTTGCGTTTCTGAAGGCTTTCGCGAGTCGCCTCGCCACTGACGGGAGCATCCGTGGTATACTAGTATTGTCCCCCTCTCCTTCGTCCTGTTCGCGGTTTACTGTGGACAGTTCTCCTCTCCGTTGTCCGTATTCTACGCACAGCTTCACTCCATATTGTTGCCCTATTTTCATCCTCCTAACCGAACACTCTGTGATCGGACACAAGCAGTTTCCATTTCACAACCTAGCTGCCCATGGCTATTCAAAGCATATCAACATGGTGCTGTGATGGAAGTATGGAATGAATCAGGCTTTGTTCTTTCCCTTCACATCCCCTACGCCCATGCGTTGTGACATTCTCGCTCGTCCAGACGTATACTTCAAGCGCATCTGAATGAGATCATGGATGGGCCAACAGGAGGAATAGTCTTCAAGGTCTGGAAATGCCTTGGATGCCTGTTCAACAGTGTTATTTGATTAGCATGCTGGACACCAACAGACAAGCCTATGTTACCTCCTGTATGACCAATTTTATTGCATCGTTGTGTTGCCGAGATCTACATTTAGCAGTGTCAAGATGTTTTTTGATGCAGCGATGCACAAGTTTCTATCAGGTATCATGAGGCATGCCATAGCTGTACAACATGCATCTCACCTTCAGTTTTGAAAACTCCGTACTGTCCCAGCCCAGCTGAGCCTCAAGATTATAGCCTCCCCTTCCAGGTCTTCCGGGTTCCCCTTCAGGCTTTGGTATCTTATTGGTATCAGACGACAAATCTGTAAGGCTTGATGTGTCCGATGCAGTATCATCATTGTTGGAAGGAGCCAATGAAGATCGAGAAACTTCGGGGACTGAGGGAAGCAGAGTGGAAGCCCTGATGGTTGTTGGTGCGTGGCATTGTGCAGACCCAGATTGAGATGGCAATGAAGAAGAGAGGAAAAGAAACAGGTCCTCGCAGGAGCACAGTATGACGGTTGAATTAGACAGCAAGTCAACGTGCGAAGAGAGCATAGGGACAGGTGGGGGAGGTAGCGTAGGTTCAACGAAGGCAGAAACGGGTTTTGATGAAACTGAGAGCAATGGCATTTCGAGGGAGAGTGAGAGTGAGAGGTAACTGATGAGGTCGTTGACGAGCAAACTTGCTGCTCGTCAGTTTAAATTTAAATTTCATAAGCAGAAAAGAGTTTGTAGCTCTTTTTGGTGAAAACAATTGCATGGGAGATAGGCGAACAAGGGACAGGCGAACAAGAACTATTGTCATCGATGGTTACGATACCTGGAGAAACAAAAGTTAGGCCAAAGGCGCTGGCAGAGTACAAAAATGTACAAAAACGAGGCAACCGAAGCACCCGCCGGAAAGTATAAGCAGATTTCACATGGAGTGACTTTGATACGGTCACTCATGGTCCGACAAGGAGCTCCCAAACATGTTTCATGCACAGTCACGTATTGGCGGTAGTCTTGTCATAACGTGTACATGCTCGGGATCTCGAAGGCATCGTGTATACCGTGACACTCGCAAGAAATTTTATAGAGAAGGAAACTGAGGGAACTGTATCTGCAAATGAGAAGAAGTAGGTCTGAGGGTGGAAACACCAAGGGGAATAGGAGAGTGTGTCTGCAGTAAACTGCGGACAGTGAGAAGGGGTAGGTGGCAGGAAAGACGATGAAAAAAATCACCAAACTGTGGACAGCAAGAAGGGCGGACGGAGAAAAGGTGAGAGGAGAGTGGACCCATGGCACCAAGGAGAAAGATACTGCGCATGGTATACCATACCCAGCAGAGAGTAGAGACTGTCTGCAGTAAACTGCGGGCAGTGCAAAGGGTAGGACGATGAAAGTAAATAAAGGACGGAGATGGAGAGACTGTCCAAAGTAAACCGTGGACAGTGCGAAGGGTGTGATGATACTGTGGGTAGTATACCATGTACAGTAGGAATGAGAAACTGTCCGCAGTAGACCACGAACAGTTCGGAGCTGCTCCCTGGTGTTCGACACTGGGGAGCGAGCGCGACGACAAGGGTGGTGACTTGGTGGTGGCAGATGGCGATGATTTCATCTTTATTTGGTCGCGCGTCCATATGCTTACATAATAGTGAGCAGTGGCGTGATCACCACCACCACTAAGTCCCCTCGTCGCGCTCGCTCCCCGGTGTCGAACACCAGGGAGCAGCTCCGAACTGTTCATGGTCTACTGTGGACAGTTTCTCATTCCTACTGTATGTGGTATACTACCCACAGTATCATCACACCCTTCGCACTGTCCACGGTTTACTTTGGACAGTCTCTCCATCTCCGTCCTTTATTTACTTTCATCGTCCTACCCTTTGCACTGCCCACAGTTTACTGCAGACAGTCTCTACTCTCTGCTGGGTATGGTATACCATGCGCAGCATCTCTGTATGTCGGTGGCCTACATTCATCGTCTTTCCCCCTTCATAGCCTTCTCACTCCCTGGTGTGGAACACTAGGGAGCGTCTCGCCGTCCGGTCTATCTTCCCAGCTGCGCATGCAATTCCCCTCCCGCCGATGAGGTACATTGAGGAGCATCCACCATTTTCCCATGCAGTGCGATCGCTTCATTGACAATGATCATAATCTCCCTTTCGCCCCTTTGAAGTTTGTTTGCTTCCATTAATTCATTTTGTTGCACTGGATACAACGTCATTCTTGTTTCCAAATTTGGTATTTCGGCGACCTTGTTTTTCTTTTCTTTTCTCTCTTCTCTCTCCAGCCTTTACTTAAGTTCGCCGTTTTTTTTGCTGTGAAGTATCACCTCTCGGGAGTGTACCCGTATTTTGCAATTACCTGTCTGCGATTTATTGCGAACAGTTTGTTGCCCTGCAACTCGTTTAAAATCTCGAGGGTTTTGCATTTTCAAGGACCTCTATTGCTTGTTCTCGAGGCACATTACCCATGCCTTCCAGAAACTCAACCTTTCATTGTCAATGTTCTCGTTGCTGCCAGGTCGATTCGGCGGGGGTTCCCCACAATCCTGCGGGGAAACTCATTCTCACTTCACATAAGGCTGCTCACTTGCAGCGTCTCCAACCAAATCACCATCTTTCTGAGCAGTGCTTGCAGTCGGTCAGAACGCTAATGGAAGCGAAGTTGCAGCCATCAACAAATGTGAGCGATGATGATTCTATGTATCCTCCTGCACCTAGTTCCCCGCTCACGGTCAATGGCTTCCAGGATGTCTCTGAAGCCTCCGATATCGACTCCATCAGTGCTCGTGTTTTTGGTCTTACCCTTGCAGCGGATGAACTGGATGATATTCCTCAGTGCAGCAAACTGTGGTTATCTAGGGAAGAATTTCAGCAGCGCGCGAATGAACGCCAATCCCAGCGGATCACTGTTCCTTCCGTCCACGATATCACAGCCAGCTTGGCAAATCTCACCTCCCAGACTCGATCGACAGAGGCCTCCTCTTTCTCTTCTATGTCAGTTGATACGACCAGTCCACCCCAATCACCTGTGCCGTATTCATCAACTGTTCCTGGCTGTCATTCCATTCCAGACAAAGCACCACGCTACATGTCCAAGGGAAAGCATAATCAACGTGCAACCATTGCTCACTCACGCTTGAATGGTGTCGAAACCCGTATGGAAATCATATCCCAGTCATTTGCTACGTCGATGCCAAGCCAATCACCCCACAAGATTCGAGAAGACGTGATCACTCTTAAACTAGCTCTGGAAAGTATCCATTGCCATGAGCCATCTGTGTATGACCGCAAGCAGGCCCTGGCGACTCGTGTAGAAGAGTTCCTCTCCAGTATTGAAGCGTGCCAATCCGGAATGAATGATTGCTGCAAGGGGCCCACTGGCATTATCTTTGACTCTGGTTAGTATTTATTGTGTTCCCTTCTCGATTATGCTAATCCACATGATTCTAGACCACCACTACCAACGCCCCATTGACCGTTGCGATGAGGTTGCACAAGTGTTGATATTCCTGGGAGTATTTTGTGCTGTCATCCTCCATATCAGTCGACGTGCATCTGATTTTATCATGGGGGTCATCTCTCTACTACTTCAGCTAGCATTTCAAGATTCAGTGAGTGGGAGTACATCTATTCTCGGGGACAGTACCATGGCGCAAGTCCCAACAACCATCTGCGGTGCTTTGTCTCGTTTCAATCTGCACCATGGAACTACTGTATATGCTACTTGTCCGTCATGCAGCTTTATCCACAAACCTACATTGAAACCCGGATCCACCACTCCAGAGTACCCCGGCCATTGCCATAACAAGCCAAAGCCATGGCTCCCTCCTTGCAGTGAACCTCTGTTGCAAACATCACAAAATTGTTCTCCCATCAAACCATATGTTTATCACCACTTTCATGATTTTGTGGCTGGCCTGCTTTCCAGACCTGAAATTGAAGCCCTCGTTGATGCGCCTTGCGATCGTCTCATGGACTCTGTTTGCAATCATCGTCCTCCACCTACCAACTTACAGGATATTTGGGATGGAGAGTTTTTGAGGTCCTTCGAGGGTCCCTCCCCAGGAACCCTCTTCATTGACCGGCAGGGGGAAGGTCGGCTTGCTTTCTCTCTCAATGTTGATTTCTTCAATGTAGAGGGTACACGGGTACGGGGTGCAGCTACTTCGTGTGGAGTCATTTCTTGCACCTGTCTCAACCTTCCGTTGGATATCCATTATAAGCCCGAAAACATGTACCTTACAGGAATTGTTCCTGGGCCCAATGAGCCTCGAGGTGATCAGCTCAATTATTTCCTCGACCCCTTGATCAACAACATGGTGGACAGCTGGGAGCATGGAATTCACTTTACCCGGACGTCTCTTCATCCCGCGGGTCGTGTAGTCAGGTCTGCAGTTGCCTGTGTTGTCTGTGATCTTCCGGCAGCTCGAAAAACTGTTCAAATGTCTTCCCATTCTAGCCATTTTTACTGCAGTATCTGTCACTGCAAAGACCTGAAGACTCTTGGAAGAACGGACTTTGATGCGAGTTGCTGGAAGCTGCGAGACAGAGATACCTTACGATGCCAAGCGGAGGCTTACAAGAACGCGAGCTCTGCTGTTGAACAAGAGAAACTTTTCGTGAGCAATGGTGTGCGCTGGTCACCACTCTGGAAGCTACTGTATTGGGATCCAGCGCGTCAACTGGTTGTTGATGTCATGCATTGTATTCTCGAAGGAATCACTAGTTTCCACGTTCGGGATGTCCTTTCCCTCACGACCACTTCTGCCAAGATTCCTGACACATTTCCGCCTGCCTTCGAGCACCAGTTCCGACTCCCTGATTCTACTCAGGATTTCATGTCCGCTAAGGAGGTCAAGCAAGTGAAGGACATTCATACCCTACTCACCGCGTCAGTCGTGGACTTTGATGTGGAAGACACTGGTCAGGAATTACGTAGCAACGACCACATTAACTTGCTCATCAAGTGGCTCATGGGAAAGAATAAGAAATCACTACAGTTTGTCGCCAATGATTTAAACTGCCAACCGTCTTCTGAAGGTCGGATACTCAAGACAAATTGGGTGAATATGCTTGTCGAATGGGTAGGCCATCTTCTTTTTATCGTGACAGATGTCTGATAACATTTACTAGCGCAAAGGCAAACCTTGGTCTGCTGTTCAACAACCAGCTAGATATGGAACCCACGAAGTCCTCGAGCGAATATGGTCTGTGATACGCACCTCGGATGCTCCTTCCTGGCTAAGGAGTGTGCCTCATAACTTTGGATCTCCAAGCACAGGAAGTTTAAAAGCAGATGAATGGCGCACGATGATCACGGTATATCTCCCACTCTCACTAGTGAGTCTGTGGGGAGAAGGTACGACTCACAAATCACGTGCCATTGTGCTACAGTTGCGTGAAGCTTTGGACCACACAATGGCCCTTGTCTCTGCAGTCCATGTTGCATGTGCTAGATCAATGACTAAGGAACGTGCCTTTGCATACAGGTCATATATGGCGACCTGGCTATCAAGGTTGAAGACTGTACACCCCTATGCTCCCTATCGTACAAACGGTCATATGGCAATGCACATCCACCAATTCCTCGTCGCATTTGGACTGGTACGCTCATGGTGGTGCTTTCCATTTGAGCGGCTGATCGGCCAATTGCAACGTCTCCCCACAAATAATAAATTTGGTATGCATAAGCTTGCCTACAAAAAGTTTAATTGATAACGTTGGTCTGCACAGGCCAGTTGGAATCTACTATACTAAGCTCCTATGTACAAGCTGCACAGCTAAGGGCCTGGCTGGGCCGTAACCATTGCCCACCCACAATCAAAGAGTGCCAAGTACTCTTTCGTAAAGCTTTTGCTTCCCTAGGTGACTCCGAATTCAGAGAGCCTAGTGAAGAGACCCGACATGCTCAGCCATGTCCTGCTGACCTGCGTCCATTAATCTCCTGTCGTAGTGTGTCACTCCATGCTCATTATTCTATGAATGGAGTGGTATATGCTAGGAATGCCATGCACGTTGGCAATAGTCTCATTATGTACCATGCTGGTGGCGACAACAGTCTTCCGGCGGTGCCAGGCTCCATCAAGTATATATTTGGGATTGATGACAAGATATCGTTTGCGGTTCAGCGGCAGAATGTCGCTCCTAATGATACTCTCGACCCTTTCCGTCACTACCCCCACTTTCCAGCTCGAGTTTATTCGGATACTACCAGTGATGACCTGGAGATGATAAATCTGGACTGGATTTTGTCCCACTATGTACGATGGAGCTTCAAACCAGGCTATGTTGTTGTTTTGGCCTTGTTCCAGGTAAGTCCCCATCACCCTGTGCATATAATCCCGATTAATCCCGATTAATTCAGCTAGGATTAACAAATGTGCGTCATGAGGTGGTCACAATGAGTGGGTATCAAGGTGGGCGATTATTGTTACAGCTACCGTATTTGGCATTACAATTGTACGTTGTGTATACTTAAAGATGCGTCGATGAAGATTCGCATTATCTGCGAGCACAAGCTATGAACTCCCTTCAGATACCTATCATTGACAGCTGTATTCCTGGACGTCTTGATCCACAGCAATCTCGTCAGATCTTGTGACACCCAGATTCTAAGTTGTTTTTTATTCCTTATGACCCACTCACAGCTTCAGCACATGGCAACCCAGCTATCGAAGCAGCTACAGCTCAACGCATTGTGATTGAAATGCAACCTGACAGGACTACAATGTGGAAATTCGTTCCTAACGCTGTTCGAGCATTAGATGTTAAAGACGAGGGGATCTGGCCACAGGTGATAAAAATCTGCGGGTAAGTACTCTTCGTGTCGAAGTCGCTAAAGCCATTGCCACTCATGAAGGGTAGAGAACTTGTGTATTGCACCAGGGATCAATGGGATATATACAAGCTTGATCCAGCGTATGAATGTTATGTGAACGTGGAGCACAAACTCACGACGATCAATAGGATGGTGCCAGCATCGAAGGTATGTGGATCACCAATTGCGCGCTCGCCAGCTCACAAATGTTTCTAGCCTTCGGGAGAACAAAGTATGGTCATAGACGAACCATCCAGTGAACCAACGGACTGCAAATGGCAAACTCATGAAGGGAGCTACATGTCAGTCTGCCCCGATCCCATGGAACATAACCCTACAGCAACTGGAGAAAATAGAAAAAGGCGTGCGGGTGAGTAGGGAATTTGTAGTTCATCACTAAAGCTCATCCGATACGAAAGGATCTCGCACAGAACCAGACAGGGGCCATACAGAAACTGATTTACACCACTCAGATAGCCATAACGTTAAGCGCACCCGTGATACGTCGCCCAGCACCATCCATCGAAGGTTGGAACGAAAAGCTGAAGAAAGATGAAAGAAAAAGGCGGAGCAGGTCCACGCCAGGTTTCCACGAAAGATGAATCCAATGTCCTCGTCAGACGTAGAAGTCCCTGATCACGAAATTGGAAAAGTTGGCAATGGGGATTCAGAAACACAGCGACGGAAAGTTGAAGTGATACAAACGGGAGAGTTGCTAGATAGGGAACGCAAAGCGAAGATCGAGAAATGGAAAGCAGAAAAAGATCGGATCGAGTCAAAATATCTTTGCAGGGACTGGAGCTTCTCCACGTACTATCAGCGCTTCATCGACTTGGTAGCATGGTTGGGCGATCGGCCCCTCGGAGGAATTATACAACCAGCCGCCGCTCCTTGGCCAGTCTTCATAAAACCCGATGCAATCACTCCGGAAGAAGTGAAAACGGAGGAAGTGGAACACTTTTTACAGATGCTAAAAAATTCCATGGATCACACAGTGTTTGCCAGTTGCCTGAAGAAGCTTCGGGTCAGGTTTCATCCAGACAAATGGAGAGGTGATTTTCTGGATCTAAAGAACGCAGAAGAAGAGGCGAGATGGGAAAGGGCATTGTTGAATACGTCGCAGATGATTGCAGTCATGTACAACGAGTTACATCACTGATGTATTGTAGATTAGAATCTGTGAAAGTGTAAATGCAAAAATAATTATCATCAGAAAGGATCAAAACGACAAGAGAGAACAATAATTGGGAACAGTGAAATACAAAGGGCACCGAGGGAAGGAAGTAGAGCGCAGTAAACTGCGGAACGATCCGTAGATGCTCCCCCAGATAAGAAAAACCGAATCACGAACGCGTTGAACACTGTGGCGGTCAGCGGGTTTCAGGAAAGAAAGTGTCTGCAGTAAACCGCGGACAGCGCGAAGGGTAGGACGGTGAAAACGAGGGACAGAGCTAGAGAGATACTGTGCGTGGTATACCACGGACAATATGAAGGAATCTCTGTCTGCAGTAAACCGCGGATAGCAAG